>QTSX02007488.1:0-34347 GCA_014839935.2 Entomophthora muscae | reverse complement strand
TCACTCAGCTGAGTTGCCCACAAAAGTGATTTGAAATTTGGACCAAAGATTTGACAATCCCGCATTTTTACGTTCAGGTTCTGAATTTAGAGTAATAAATCTTAAATAGTAATATAGAGAATATAAAAAAGTTGAACAAGCTAAGCCTTTAATTGATTGGGTGTTTGGCAAGGCATGCAGGGATGAACAAATCAGCGTGGACATAGATTTTGGCCACAATCTCAGCTGGGAGGGTGTGGATCCTGGCCTGCAGTAAATAAAACTTGGTCCTTGGTCCTAGTTGGGGTTTCTTGCTTGAAAACTTGCTTGAGCCACCCAAAAACTTCCTTGATGGGATTCAGGAAGGTGAAATAAGCATAGAGGAAGAGAAGGCGCAAATTTTCTGTGGCCAATTGCTGGGGGCCCACTGCAATGCTAGTGTCAATTGATGGAAATTCCTCAAGAATATCTGCCACCTTATGGAGACCAATGTTGTACAGCACAATGACGTTGGTGAAGCCCGGGCTTGTGCACCTCAGGTGCTCCTGGACCAATTGGAGAAATGATAGGAAGGTCCAGCTATTGTGAGATCCCCATATCATTTGGTACAGCTCAACCCCCTTTGGACCAAGGAGAGCCACCATTAAGTAGGCTGTGGCGCAGACTGCAGCACGCCAAGCCATCCTGCCTTTGGAGCCTTTGGGGACATAGCCATATGCATTGGGCATAGATGAGGCAAATGCTGATTTGTCAATATAGTAAATTTTGACCGTCCCCTTGGCTTTGAGGGCAGTGTACACCTCTGCGTAGTTTTTCCGGGTCTCTATGTTGGTTGGGCTGTTTCTATTATAGGGAGATACCCCAAGATTTTTCCAGGAAAAGCGCATTCCCTTCAGCAGATGTTAGTAAAAGAAAATTTAGGCCTCACCCCAAAATGTAGATTTTATCATGGTCTGTATATTTGCCAGTTCAAGATGGCAATCTTGGGTTATCCACTGGTGTATTGCCCATTTGTGCTCCTTGGTGAGCATGTGTCAGGGAATTTCCCCCTGACTACATTAATTTTATATGTAACTTTGGCACAAACACCAAAACAAATAAAGACTGCAGACAAATAATTTACACTAGTAATAGTACTGGGTTCAACCCAGACAGGGATCAAACTTGAAACCCTAAAGACAAGGCAACGGATAGTTCAAATAAGATAGTTCAGATTACATTACCTATTTATAAGAAACTTATTCATTCAACAATGAATTCCAACTTTGGCCTTGCTTACGTAAACGTTAATAAGCCTCAGAGAGACGTCACTTACCGCTCAAACGCTGATTGGCTGCATCCAACTTGGTTTTTGCTTTCAAAACCACTATTAACAACTAAGCGTCAAACGCCGGCTTTGATCTTCTGGCTTGAACCCACTATCTTCAGCTTGATTGCCTATCAACTTGAGTCTCTCTCTACATGCTACTTGGTACAACATATAATTTTATACAGTATTTTGCCAGAAATTGATGCCCATTTGAAACAGGTATTAATTTCACCCTTGCA
Organism: Entomophthora muscae; assembly: GCA_014839935.2. Taxonomy (NCBI): domain Eukaryota; kingdom Fungi; phylum Entomophthoromycota; class Entomophthoromycetes; order Entomophthorales; family Entomophthoraceae; genus Entomophthora; species Entomophthora muscae. Next base: position 32,820 of record QTSX02007488.1, on the reverse strand, counting down.
ATCATTGAAATATCATGGAAAATCCTCTCATTTCCCCTGATCCTCTTATTTATGTTCCAGCCTCAACTTTTATGGTATTTAAGTGAACCATACTTTCTATTTATTTCTTGCTCCAACAATAAAGATTATCCTATTCCTGATACTCCTCACTCTTCTGATAAAATCACATTTTTGAAGCCATGAAAGGAATTTTTTTCCTATCCTGGTTTCTAGTTTACTTCTTGCCAGTGGTTGCAGCCTTGGAGAATCCAACTCCTACAACTGACTGGTACAACTCCTCTCCTGATGACACTCACCAAAAGGAATCCCTTGCCAATGGATGGTTCAAATACCCTTTGGGACATTGGGGATGCAAGCTCCAATATGGTTGTTTGTTTACTTCACCTCCTGCTGAACCTACCCTTGTTAGACCTTACGCCTCCTTTTACCTCTTAATGTATTTGGTGGGTTACTATCTACTTGGTTATTTCAGTTCTATGTTTGGAAGTTTTGCCTACCTAGGGCAACTTGGACATCTTGCAATGGTCACGCTTCCTATTGGCTTGGTAATTGCAGGTCTGAATGTGGGGGCTCTGGCCCATCAGCTAGGAAGCTTATTCCCTGCCAAGTGGGTCCCTGACAGCATGGTGGAAACGCGCAAGGATTTCTCCGCGGCAAGGACTCAGCCAGTATTAATGAACTTGTTAAAGGTCTTCAAGGCGTACTTGGGATCCACCCCAACAAGAGCCGCGGCTGCCTTTTAATCACTAGATTCCCGTATTAGCTTGAGCAGGATGATGTGTTTGATATCTGGGATGCGCTTCTGGGCAGGCTTAGCGGGAGTAGTTTAATTGGGATCTTGCTCAGGGACTGGCTTGCAAGGCATAGGCACCTTGGTATAGAAGGCTGCAACCTTTTTTAACACCAGCTGTCCCTCATCAGTTCTGTAGAACTCAGGCTTCTAGTCCTCTTCCTGGTTGCAATCACTGACGTAGAGCTCATAGCTAGTGTCAGGCACAGGCTTCACCTTCTCCAGCATGGCTGACAGGACCAATTCTTGGCGGTACACAACATCAAACACATATGAAGTAAGTTCTACCTCCTTGTTTCTAACTGTTTTGGTAGTGGTGACCTTGGTGGGCTTCTGGGTCAGCTTGGGGACCTGAGGGTTGATGCTCTGCACCCTAGCAGCTTGTGCTTCTTGAACCAGCTATGTCAGTGCAGTGTCACTATCAAACTCTCCTCTCTCATCTCCTTCCTGAGTAGGCAATTGGGTTGCACTAACTCTGTTCTTTGACCCGCAGGGATGACCGCAACCACAGCGCATAACGGGTGTATTGTCACTCTGTTGTTGTGTACCTTCCATTTTAAAATTTAATAAAATACTAAATAAAACTTAATTAAGTCACTCCTTAATTTTAATTTTTGCTTTTATCTGAATATGGATATTTAATTAGTATTCCCTGTCATATCTCAATTATATATTTTTATTTCTTCATTAGTTGTTTTTGGTTTTACCACACCCATTTTAGAATACCCAAAAGATTTTCACCTATTTTCCCAGATTTTACGCCAAATTAAGCACCCAACACAATATTTTTAAATTTTATGTTTCAGATCTCGTGTCTTATTTTAGATACCTTGGTATCATTCTTGATTACAATCCATTGCACACAACATTTGAGTGATTTTGTTTACATAGTGAGTTGTTATTGTGTTTCGTTTTTGGATTGAGTTTTGACTTACTGCGCTTGGGTGTATTTTGTCACCGATTCATATAGTAAACATATGTACACCAAAAGTCAACTCACACCATTTTGTTTGTGAATCAATGTTTTTCGGATTGTATTTTGAATAGTTTTGCTCTGTGTGTGAGCACTTCTTTGCTGTGTTGACCCATTTTGCCCATTAACGTCAAAAATTTCTGTTAACAGAGTGTATATTTAAACCTGATAGTTGGAATTCGCTTAAATCTGAAATCATTTTGTTTAAATCTGAGGTATTTTTGGTTGTCGCCATAGCTTTTAAAACTACTGTATAAGAGACCAGTTAGTGTAATAGATTTAACAAAGAAGTAGCCCCTTGTCCTACACATTTAAATTCACATGGAATAAACTAGGGTTGGGGATTAAGAAAGCTACATTTATAAGTATAAATTTATATTTAAATAATTTATTTCAAGTTAAAAAGATGCTTTACTGACTCTTTGCTTAGGTACCTTTGAGAAGGATGTAAATTTAAAGGCAAAAATATTAATTTTACTTTATTAAGGCTTCTTGCCATCAAAAATTTCACTGGAAGTTTGGCTTTGAGTTTTTATCTTACCCCTACATAATTATTAATTATGTGCCGCAAGATAAGATATTGTGATAGTGTTAACTTTGAATTGTCAATTCCAAACAAATTGGTTATTATTATTAGTTAGCTATAAGTGAATTCAGTTCACTTAAATAGACGTTATTTATTTATTTTTGTTTTTGGTCTTTTTATGGTTCACCGCTACATATGACCCAAGAAATTACACAAGCACCCAATTGGTGTGTGAGACAGTGGTATTCACGTGGAAGCTTGACTCCTAGTTATTTTGCCAAATTCAAGAACAAGTACATTCTGGGTGATGAATCAGATTGCTTGAAAGTGCAATACGATGATTAGTTTGGATATGTTGAGTGGCACTATAATGATCTGTTCCATCTAAGCCACCCATTCCAAATAATCCAAATATTGAAGCTTATAACTAGTTTATACACAAGTGCGAAATACTATAGGCTTGTAAGGTTATTAGCAACAGTCCACAATAAATTCCAATACCTTGGATTTTAACTTAATTTCGAATCTCTTAAAATGGTAATGGCATTTAGTATTTACTCTACTTAAATGATTCCAGTCTGGAAGTGTAAGCTGTAAGATCAGTCCTGAACTGAATGGCGTGATGAAAAAGTTTCGGTTTGCCAAAAATCTCGGAGATTGCGCTGTGATAACATGTAAATTTGCCTCGGTTTCTTGTATAACCTCGTGAAGTGAAAATAGATCGCAAGAATTATGATGTGCTGCTGGAAGAAGAGTCCACCGAAACTTCTTTTGAAGAAATAGCGGAAGATCTCCCCGAAGATTCGCCACGATATCCTTTTTATCTCCTTCTGATGGATCTTTGTTCAAACTAGGTCCATCATTTTATTATTTTATCTTTTCCAGTTTCCTTAACTTTTCTCTTTTTTACATTCTTGCTATTAAGTTTTAAGGTAAGGACTAGGTTGAGTTTTTAATCAATGAAATAGCAAGAGCTTTCTGATGGGCGTGTTAAATTCCCTTTGGTATTCATACATTATTGTCCACCTGGTGGTAAGCCTATTTTATCATTAATTATTTTTAATGTTGGGGTGTAACTCTTTTAAAATAAAGATGACCAGCACAATAAACTTATCCTAAATAGTCTAGTTGTGTAACTTCTCGGTCTGATTTTTTTATAATTTCTAGCTCAAACCTATAACTCAGTTAATTTTTCTTGAGTGTGGTTATTTAAAAAATTTAATGCTGGCCAAACAGCATTATCTATTTTTTAAAGGTTTAGCTTATTTAAGAAGGTAGCTAAAATAACCCTTTTATTGCAAGATGTAATTTTAGATAGCAGCTTTATAGTATGCTTTAACCACATCAATTGATGTTAAGCCATTTTAAATGCTAATTATGCTCCTAGTTTCTGCTGAGCTGAATATGCTGTATGCTACCACACGGAACTCTCTGATGAAAGAATCTGGCATCAATAGGGTATTTTTATTTTCAAATTTCACTGATTTTTAGGTCATTGAGCTGTGTGATAAAGATGATTTATCAAAAAACTGGCTTGAAGATCAATTAGCTTAGTAACAAAGATAAATTTAACATTGTCTTCCCAATATTTAAAGCCCCAGATTATTTGAATGCTTAGTTTAATCATACCGGTCAGGTTTTTACTTCAAAACGTAACTCAGCAAACAGACCATAAAATCAAAGTTTATTTAAAATCATTGAGAAGCTTTTGCTGAAAGAACCCACAATGAATTCATACTATCTTAACCGAGGAACTTCTAAATAGTTGTTATCTAGTTTTTTTATAATAGAAAGCTGTGCTTAAGCTGTCCTGAATTGGAATTGAAGCTGTACATTAAACATTATGTCCCCATTCTACCCTCAAGCCCGTCTCGATTTTTTGTTTGATAATTTCCCCCTAGATTATGTATTATTTAAGTGATTAAATTTTTCCAACCAATTTACACATGAATCTTATCAGAAAACACATTAGCTTTAAAAACTGCTGCAAGCTAAATAAAGTGACATTTGATTAAACCTTTGGGGGGTTTAGAAAGCATTCCGGGATAGAGGAGTATATCACAGCATGGGATTGCATTGATTATGCCCTAAAGGCATCTGTCTTACAAAGTTAAGGATCAAATCTTTTTACTTACTCTATTTCTCTTGCAAGAGAAAAATACGATTTTTTGGGGGTATTTGACAAAATTTTATAAAAACAGTAGGATTTGTTGATTATAGGCTTTTTTTCTAAAGCTTAGAGTTAGCTCAATGGGGTTAAAGCTGTCGAGTTTATACTTCTGGGAAGCATAATAAACGGAATAAAGGGGAAGATTAAGAAGAGAATGATACTTAATTGAATATGAATACAGGTTGATACATAGTATCATGATAAGCCACATGTCGTCCATGTACGTCATGTACGTCATGTAGGTCATGGGGCTTATCTGAGTAATGTTCCTCTTGAGTCACGAGGCTTAATCAAGGTGTGTTCCATTTAGGACCTGGATTGAGAGATCATGTCATAGATGGTTAACTGATAATGGTGCCACCAGTTTATTGACTGGGTGGTGAACCACTCGGTGAGCCGCTCGGTGATTTACTTGGGGCGTTAATTCCCCAAGAGGGAGTAATCGAAGATGTTGCGACATCTCCCCCTGGGGTGCTGGAAGGGGGAGCCCTTGGAATCTTTTTGAGGGTGTCTGGTATACGGGCTTGGTACAAATCCAGTTTGGCATTAGGCATAGGGAGTCTTGAATTTTGTTGGGCTGCTCTTGCCTTACACAAACAAAGTCAATCATGATGCATATGTTTTAGTTTGGTTTGGCTCCAATCCCTTTGATGAGGTAGGTGTTATTGGGCTTCACTTCCATGACAATGCCTGGTCCACGTAACCCTGGGTCTAATTTGTGTTGGTTGTGGTTGAAAACCCAGATCTTGTCTCCGACTTGGAACCTTTCTTGTTGTAATGGGATTGCTTCCTGCTGGACTCTTTGGTGTTCCATCACTTCTTGGTCCTTTCTGGCTTGTAGTACTTTTGGGTCATTGCTTTCTGGTATCTTCTTTGGAAGTGGCAGTTGTGGCCCTGTGGTTGTACTGACAAGTGAAGGTTTTTGACCATAGACAAGTTCATAAGGGCTTTTGCCCGTATTGCGGTTGACTTGTGTTCTGCAGACCATAAGGGTGGTTGGTAGCATATCAACCCAGGCTTTTGGATTGTTGGCAGACAACTTACTGAGGGCTTTCACTAGAGAGCTGTTTAGTTGTTCTACGTGTCCATTTGCTTATGGGTAATATGGGCTGGCTGTGACGTGCTTTATCCCATTTTTGGCAAGATAGATATTGGTGTCAATAGCTTTAAGTTCAGTGCTTCTGTCTGTGATTAAGAGGTCAGGCTTTCCAAACTTAGCTATGATTTCTTTGCCAATAAATTGTCTCACGTCATTGCCTTTGTGCTCTTTTGTGGCTTGTTCCACAGGCCACCTGGTTGTATAGTTGATGGCTGTGATGATGTAATTCTTGCCTTTGCTTTCACCAGGCATAGGTCTCACAATATCTAATGACCATACCTTGAAGGGCTGTGTGATGGATACAGGTACTACTGACTTGGGTGGAGCTTTGGTTTGGGCGTACTTTTCACAGACCTCACATTGTTCCAGTACTTCTCTGATATCATCTAGCATATTGGGCCACCAGTAGCGAGTCTTGAGATATTCATGCAAGTTTCTGCTACAGGTGTGTCCCAAGTCTCTATGATAACAGAGGATTGTGTCAATCTTTTGTGTTGACAGAACGTAGGATACAGTGTCACTATTTGGAAGGATTTGGTGAAGGGCACCATATACGTTTTTGAACAGATGTTTGTTCTTGGGAACTTTCTCTTGGATGTCCATTGGTGTGCCAGGTGGGAACCCTTCCTGGAGATTCCCCATGATTAACATGGGCCAGTCAGGGTTGCCATTGGTGCAGAGGATGTGTTTAAAGTATAGCCTTGATAGGGCGTGTGCAGTAAGCATCTCTCTGCCTGGCTTGTATTCAATTTTCATGGGGTATCTCTTTATGAGACTCATCCATTCAGCTTGTCTTCTTGACAGGTGTTGTTGTGTTTTAAAGAATACTAACAACTTGTGGTCAGTGATTAATTTGAACGTCTGGGCTCCTTTTAGATAACATCGTCATTTCATGAGGCAGTGTATGATGGCAATCAGCTCCTTGTCGTGTATAGGGTATATTTGTTTGCTGTCTGATAGCTTCCTGGATTCATACGCCACGGGGAGAAAGTCTTTCTTGGCCATTTGGATACGGAGGACTCCTCCTATGGCATAATCAAAGGCGTCAGTTTCCAGCTCATAGATGCCCTCGTGGTTTGGTTATTGTAAGATGGGGGCAGTGATCATGTGTTCCTTCAGTTGGTGGAAATATTGATCTCGTAAAGGTGTCCAGACAAACTTGGTTGTTTTCCCAGTGATGGCTGATAGGGGAGCTGTTAGGGCGCCCCAGTCAGGGATGAACCTGCGTACATAGGATACCATTCCAAGGCAAGTGTGGAGTTTGCTCTTGTTCCTTGGGGCTGGCATTTCTGTTATGGCGGGTATTTTTTCTGGATCAGGCTTAATGCCGTCTTTGCTAATGATATGGCCAAGGAAGGGAAGTTCAGTTGATAAGAACTCACATTTGGACAGTTTGGTGATTAGTTGGTTTTCCTGCAGGGTACAGAGGGCTGCACAGACGTCTTTCCAGTGTTGCTGTAGGTTGGGACTGTAAATGATGATGTTGTCCAGGTAGATTATTGCTCTTTTCCCAATGTGTTCCTTGAATACTTTGTTCATGAAGGTTACAAAGGTGCTGAGAGCGTTTGTCATGCCAAAATTGAGGACAACACATTCAAAGGATCCATACTTTGTTTGAAATGCGGTCTTTGGAATATCTTCAGGTTTCACGCAAACTTGGTGGTAACCTGCTGTCAAATCAATTTTTGTGAAGATTTGGGACCCCCCCAGGGCATCAAAAAGGTTGTCAATGAGGGGCAGGGGATACCTGTTCTTTATTGTGACCTTGTTGAGGGCCCTGCAGTCTGTGACCAGGCGGAGGCCTTTATCTTTCTTTGCTACAAAGAAGACAGCGGCATCAAAGGGTGACTTTGAAGGTCTGATAAGGCCTTTCTCAAGTGCTTCATCAAGGTAAGCTTTCAGGGTGTCGTCTTCTTGTGGTGTGAGGCGGTAGATGGGTTGTGCTTTGGGCATGCTACCTTTCAGGTTGATCTCATGTTGTATACCCCGGTCAGGGGGCAGCCTGGGTAGTGATTCTTGGAATAAAGAGGGAAATACATTGACCAGATGGTCCCTAATTGGGTTCTGTTTGTGTTGGATTTCTGTGTTTTTGAAGTGAATGATTTCATATGTACATGTGCTCCAATCAATTTTGCTGATGTCAGTTTCTTTCTCTGTTTCCATGATCTTTACAAATATGTGGTCCCTCATGAGGGTGTTGAGATGTGTCAGGTACACATGATGGTGGACTTCTCCTCTCTGGATAGTGAGGGTGGCACTGTCCCAGTCAATGTGAGGCTTTGTCTTTTGCATCCAATCTAATCCAAGTATGGCATTGTATTTGGGGATTGGGATGATGGGACCACTAATTGTTGTTTGGAAGTCTCCTATTTGGGCCTGGAAAGGTCTGGTTTTGTGGGTAACTGGTGTGCTGTGGTTGTCTGCCATGATGATCCTTTTGATGTTACTTCAAATGGTAGGTAACTTCATGAGGTCTGTGAAACTCTTGTTGATAAGCAATTGGTCTGCTCCAGTGTCAAATAGTGCTGTGCTCTGGTATCTGCAAAAACAGAAAGGATAGGTAAGGAGTTTATTTCCATATTGGGCGGCAAACAGTAGAGGATCACTGGAGGGAACCTGGATCATGGTGATTGAGTCCAAGTCCTGTTCTCTGTATGAATCTTGTGAAGAGGGGGAGGGCGGCTTGCCTAAGCACTCCCCTGAGCTTTTCCCTCCTTGTTGGTATCTTTGGTGCTAGCCTGGTTGGCTTGTGCAGTGTGATTCCCATGTCAAGGTTGGGTACTGGTGGCTTGGTTGTTTTGTTTATTGGGGCAAGGCTCTCTTTTAACGGTGGGGTTTTCCTTGCGTTTGTTGGAGGTGTGTAGATTGTCAGACTTCTGAGCTGCGCGTTTTTCCTCTAAGAATACATCCTCAAGGTTCTTACAGAAGTTTATGTCAAACCTGCATCTAATATGGGTAGGGAGGCCATTGTAGAAGTCCAGGTGTGGCCCAGGTTCATCAAAGTTGATGGTGTTGGGTGCACGGTCATGTAGTCCTTTGTATGCGGTGATGTATTCCTTGATGGTTCCTGTCATTTTGAAGGTTTGGAGTTTTGTCATAATCACCACGTCTGAATCCTTCATGGAGAATTTCTTGAGGAATGCAGCTTTGAACATTTCCCAGTTTTCCTTCTGGTCAGGATGTTGAGCCAGCCATTTGGTAACAAAACGTGAGGCAGTCCCTGTGATGTAGAGGGCAAAATCACTAACCCAAAGTCTTTGGGGGTACTCCACTTGTTTAAACTTGCTCTCAGTGCTGTTGATCCAAAGCAAGGCATTCTCACGGCGTAGTCCTGCAAAGGCGCTAATCTCAGTGGTACATAAACGCTGAAACACTATATTGGGTATCTCAGGTTGCATAGGTGCTGTTGTGGCTGGCGTGGTAGGGAACAGTTTGCAGGTTTTAAGAGTGTTGTACTGGTTGATGGATATAAGGAGATTATTGTAGATGACAAGGCCTGGGGGACGTCTAATCCTACTTTGTAATCTCTCCAACTGTTAGGGAGTGACATTGCTTGGGTTCTTTTCTTGGGAGGAATTTTTCCTTTGAGTTGGGTAGGTATGGATAACCTACCTGTGCTATCACTGTCAAGTTTATAACTCTGGGAAGTATAATAAACAAAATAAAGAGGAAGATTAAGAAAAGAATGATACCTTATTGAATATGAATATAAGTTAATATATAGTATCATGATAAGCCACATGTTGTCCATGTATATCATGGAGGTCATGGGGCTTATCTGAGTAATGTTCCTCTTGAGTCACAAGGCTTAATCAAGTTGTGTTCCATTTAGGACCTGGATTGAGAGATCCCTGTCATAGATGGTTAACTGATAATGGTGCCACCAGTTTATTGACTGAGCGGTGAACCACTCAGTGAGCCACTTGGTGATTTACTCGGGGCGTTAATTCCCCAAGAGGGAGTAATCAAAGATGTTGCAACAAAGCCATCACAATAATGTCGTCTTTTCAAATGAGCTTAATCACTAAATTTTAAACTAACCCTTAAATTTTATATATGCAATAAGCAATGGATATTTATATGTCAATGTTGTGTTGCAATATCTACAGTTACTCCCTCTTGGGAAAGTAATTCCCTAAATGGTTCCCTGATTAATTATTAACTTGGTAGCCCTCTTATCAGCTGCCCATCTTATACAGGGATAAAACTTTTGAGTCCTAATGAAACATTACTTGGATAAGCCCCATGACTACTATGAACAGCATGTGGCTTCTCATGATACTTGTCAGGATTTACAATTCATTACCCCAGGGAACCCGGGCCCAAGGGTGGGATTTAAACCCTGAACCTACATTTCTGCAGGCCGCTGGGCCCATGGACCAAGGGCCCACCCACCCGCATTTTTTTGGGATTGAGCCCCTGCAAGCTGAGGCTCCTGCTAAGTCCCAAAGCCAGGATAGCTGTACCAGCCCGACCATGGTGGCAACCAAAGAGGAGCCTCTCAAATTGCCTAGTGGAAGCAGAAATGGCGCCTCTGTGAATTTCATGAGTTTGAAGTCCTCTCAAGTGACCAATCAAGCCCTACTGCGAAAGATAAACCTGGGCTTTGGGCCTAACCCTGTGACCACAGCAAAGAATCAAGAAAATTGAGTGACCAAATCAGACGTTCTGACCAATGAGAAAACACCCAGCTGAGGTGCCATTTTGCCGCTCCCACACCCGGGCCCTCTGGCTGCCTGCCCGCATTTCCCCCAATATTTTGATAAAGCCCTGATGGAAAATACTAAGTTTTGAGGCAGAATGCTATATATGCCTATAGATTCTGCGCTCAAACCTTATTGCCATTTTCAAATAAAGATTATGTTACTTTGGCTCTTAGAGTTATTGCCATATTTTGTATTTGCCGTCTATCAATTCAGTTCAAGATCTCCTGGCCCTCCTGCCCCACTGCCCACAGTTTTCTGTCCATCTGGTGCACCCTTTGGGCCTGTTTGCTTCACTGATTACCCCTTGAAGCCCAAATATAAGGATTATACACCAGAGGAAATCCTCAAACTTGACCCATTAGCCTGCATCCAATCTGCTATTAGATACAACTGCCAAGGCCTGTGGATATTCTCCACCCCAAAACTATTTAGAGGAAAATTCAATTATCTCCTGGCCTACAATATCTATATGGAACCGCCTGTAACACCCAAACTAATGCCAGCCTCTTCACCTGACCTTCCAACCAACCATACCAGCAAGCTTTTTGGAATAGTGTACATCACCCTCACAGGGGTGATGGACACCATTGTACCAGCCGCCGGCCTGTGGTCTTGGGTGGGGAAGTCTGCTTCCTACCTTCTAAACTTAGCTCCTCTCTTGTGGTGGACCCTGCCCACAAAAACCCCGGCCCAAGTTACCCCCAGAAATGGTGGGCCAGCTGCCCGAGACTGGGTCCCTGACATTATGGCAATCTTTTTTAAACCTGGAACCCTGAGCCCCAAGATGTTGTTATTTCCTGGGGCATCTTGTATGCTTTTGTTATTGATAATCACTTATTACACCTATAATATGACCATGAACCTGATCTCTTCCACGTGGAAGAATACAAACCCAAACAACCCAAAAAGAACCAACACCGTCACCACCAATACCAAAAAGCCCTCCTCCCAAGTGCAAAATGTAATTGTGAACCAATCTCTCACCAAGGTTGAGATGCTCCAGATGGGGAAGCTCACACTTGAGGAAAACAGACGTGCCATGCCAGTCCTTTGCTTGCATTTCCAGACCAACACCCCCTCCTACGCCAGCAACACTGAGAAGGTACTGAAGGTCGCTTCCATGCTCTCTGGAGACGCTCTAGACTGGTTTGGCAAAGCCACAGCAGAAGATGTAGAATTCTGTTTGGACTATGCCAAGTTTGAGGCTGAGTTAATGGCAACTGGGGAGGATTGTGACACCAGATACTACGCCCTGAACTCCTTGCTAGAAATCCGCTAAGGTCCCGACCCATTCAGGCATATATTGACAAATTCCTTAAACTGAAGACCTGCACTCAACTTGAGGACAAATTGTCAGCCATCATCTTCTGAAAGGGGGTGAACCCATCCATGAAGGACTTATTGAAGCATCACCCGCCCACCCTTGGCTTGGAAGACCTGGTCCCCTTATGAAAGGGCCTCAGCATGAATCAAGAGAATGCTGGGCCCTCCCAGACCCGCCAAACCCAAGCCACCACACCCAATAGAGGGGGGATGACTCCTGAGGAACTTCAAAGACACTACAGAGAAGTACTCTGTTTCCACTGCCATGAAGCAGGGCACTTGACCAGAGCCTGCTCTAAGAAAACCCCTGCTCCTGTTTTGTTGGCCCAAATAAACACTTCTTCCCAGTTTTACAAGTTCATCCTGGTATCCGTTAATGTTGGAGGAACAATCTGAAAACTAAAGGTGTTCATTGACACTGGAGCAGATGAGAGTTTCATTGACGCTGACTTAGCCCAGGAACTAGGCCTGTCTGCCTCTGAGAATTGTTTACAGATCATCTTGGGAAACAGCACCAAGGATACTGGATACAAATGTGAACAAGAACTACCCTTGGTAATAGGAAACAACACATATCCATCATCTCTCATCTTGTTGAAAGGCCTACCACATCCCCTCATCCTTGGGGACTCCTGGTCAGACAGGCATGGCCTCATCCTCAACTACTGAGAACAGAACATCACCTTAGGTGATAAGTGTACCCACAACACTGTTCCCTTTTGCATAAATCCCAAGGAACCCACCCAAAGGCTCATGACCATACAGATTGGACCAAGCGTGGGCGTCCTCCCTGATTCCCTAGGAAAATGGACCAACATATTCAGCAAAGAGGCAGCCATCTGTCTCCCCAAACACACCAAGTATGATCATGCTATTGACCTCCTACCTGGCACCAAACCCAAACATGGACCTATCTATAGCTACAACCACAAGGAGCAGCTGGCTCTCAAGGCATTTATCAAAGGCATGACCAAGAAAGGCTTCATCTGTGTGTCCAAGAGCCCTTGTTTGTCACCAATGCTGTTTGTTGGCGAGAAAGACGGTGACATGCGCCCGTGCGTTAATTATCAGAAATTGAACAAGATAACTGTAAAGAATTGCTACCCCATACCTAATGCTGACAGCTTGTGCAATGTGCTGGCAGGCACCCAAGTGTACTCCAAGATTGACCTTAGGGATGTGTTCAACCAAACTTAAATCAAAGAGGGCAACAAATACAAAACAGCGTTCAAGACCAGGTATGGACTCTACAAATACCTGGTGATGCCATTCAGACTATGCAATGCCCCTAGCACCTTCCAGCGCATGGTAAACACAGTATTGGGCAAACTTCTTGACCAGTTCTGTGTGGCCTACTTTGACAACATCCTCATCTATAGCAAGACCCACAAAGAGCACTTACTCCATCTAGATCTAATCCTGAACAAACTCTCCCAAGCCAACTTACACGCAAAGCTCAAGAAGTGTGAGTTCTTCCAACCAGAAGTGGAATTCCTGGGCTACACAGTGAAAACTGGAGGGTTTGCAATGGCCCAGGATAAAGTGGACGCTGTGACCTCCTGGCTGACCCCCAAATGCAGAAAAGACATGAGAAGTTTTTTGGGCCTGGCAAATTATTGCAGGGATTTCATCCATAATTTTTCTCACATCACTCTGCCCCTGACCCGCCTGTGCTCCAACAAGGTCGCCTTTGCCTGGACTCCAGAATGCACCACTGCCTTTGAAACCCTGAAACTTGCCTCCACCTCTGTCCCTGTCCTGGCCATGCCCGGCCCCTCCAAGCCATTTGTGCTAGAAACTGACGCGTCCAACTTTGCAGTGGGTGGGGTCCTTCTTCAGGAAGGAGGGGGATGGTATGCTACATCCTGTAGCATATTACTCTAAGAAGATGCTGCCCACAGAAGGGAACTACCCAATTTATGACAAAGAGATGCTAGCCATTATGAAGACCCTGAAACATTGGCGCCGGTACCTCTGTGGTGCTGAGTTCCCAGTAAAGGTCCTGACAGACCACAAGAACTTGGTCTATTTCTTCAAACCACAGCAGATCAACCAACAACAAGCAAGATGGGCTTTAGAACTAGCCAACTACACCCTGATCATAGACTACAAGTCAGGAAAGGTGAGTGTAGTACCCAACGCCCTGAGTAGAAGAACTGACCTGGCACCCACCCACATAGAAACTTGGGACCACAACACTCAAGTACTCTTGGAACCAGATAGCCTAGGCATCCACCTGGGATTGATGAAGATCAGGGCCAGTAAACCAGAAGTACTGAAGGCCCAATCACTTGATAAATTCACCAAAACCATGATTGCCAACCTTTCAAAATCCTTGGATAGCTCCCATTACCAAAAAGGCTACTCATTGAAGGGAAAAACACTAATGCTGCACAACAGAATCTTTGTGCCAGAAGGAAGCATCAGGACCAACATCTTGAGAGATTATCACAATTCTGAGATAACAGGATACCCAGGGAGACTCAAGACCCTCTGGAGCATTAGAAGAAACTTTGCCTGGCCAAAGATGGACCAAGAAGTAAGCACATATCTGAAAGGATGTGAGACCTGTGGACAAACCAAACCCTGCAGAAACAAACCTGAATGACTTCTAAGACCCTTGGATAAACCTGCTAGACCCTGGAGATCTGTTTTCATGGACTACATTGTCAAATTGCCCCTGTCTCTCTCCTTTAACGTGATCCTGGTCATGGTAGACCGCTTCACCAAGATGGCATACTTTGTACCGACCACTACTCATTTCACAGCAGCGGAGACAGCCCAACACTTTCACAACCGCATCCTCACCCAACACAGGACGCCTGAGGAAATCATCACAGACAGAGGACCACAATTCACGTCAAACTACTGAACACAAGTGATGAAAGACTTGGGAATCAAGCAATGTGTATCTACCTTCTACCACCCGCAGACTGACAGCCAAACCAAAAGAGTAAACCAGATCCTAGAACAATACCTCTGATGCTATGCCAACGCCAACCAGGACAATTGGGCTAACATGCTTCCCATGGCCCAGTTTGCATACAATAGTAAGGACTACATCTCCACTGGGATGTCTCTGTTCAAAGCCAACTACGGTTTTGACCCCACCTGGGATTACAAGATTGGCAAGAAGAAAACTAACACTACTGGACGTTCCTGGGTTGAGCAGATCCACAACACACAAAAAACATGCTTGACCAACCTGAACTGCACAGTGAAAACCTACAAAGCCTTTGCCAACCAAAAACAAACACCAGGTCAACTCTTACAAGTTGGGGATGAAGTATACCTGGACTCTAGCAATGTACTCCTACATATTGTCATGGTAGATTCCATAATGCCGGGTATTTTCTGTCCAAGTAAGAAGGCTCGGAAGGCCGGAAAACCTGTATCAAAATTGACCAAGTTAACAGATTTAAGCCAAACAGTTGATTGAAAATGGGTCACAGCTGCTCCAGTCTGCCAGCTGAAACCAGCTCCCCCCTTCAAACTGACGTTGATAAATTGACGTAATATGAGGGTCACCCAATATGAGCTTGTTAATCAGTATAGTCATCAGAGACTAGTCACACAAGGGTTCTTTGCAACCTGGACCAGATACTTACTTGGCAACATGGAAGGAATAGGAGGTCAAGACTCAGGTGGTATTGCTTAGTCAATTTTTCTGATATATATTGAATAGTTTTCCCTGTTTCAACTCTAAGAGTTGAGTCCTCCTAAATTTACTCAATAAAAATCAATTATCCCAAGTTCTAAACTTTAAATTTTAAAATACATCTTGTGATTGGGTTGTTACGGTATATCCTGTACAATCTGATTCTGAACAGAATCATTTCAGGAAGATGGGACCCAGCATCTGGAACTTTGTTGTTGCCGCCTCCAAATGTCAATTTCATGCCAGCCAATTTTGTAGCTCCTCCCCCCATTCTTGAAACTGAAAATTGTGTCCCTTCTCAATGCCCAGAATTCTACGCTGAAGATGCATTGATGCTTTCCCAGGTCATTTATCTTGGTTTACTCTGGTTAGGACTACTGGTTCTACTTAATCCTGGAGTTACAATTGGAAATTTCACAAAAAAGTATCTGAAGCCATGTTTGTGGTTAATAATCAATTCTATGTGGATTTGGGTGATAATTCCCCATCATTTAGAAACAGCTTCATATTATCCAGTGATTTCTGTCACATTACTCAACTCTTCTATGTCTGAGTTTTTGGAAGCAGTTTGTCATGAATTTGTATTTCTTTTCTCCTGCTCTGTTGAGATATCTGTGTTTACTATGTTTATTTGCATCAGTTCATTTCTGAGTTTTCAGTTTGGGCTTTCCTTTAATTTGTGGTCTCCATCTCTGGTTGCAGTTATAGAGACTGGATCCTCTGTTTCCTATTTCTGTTGTGTCATGTTATTTTGGTGTCCATATTATTTTCCTGCTCCACCCACTGATGAAATTTTGCGTGAAGTTTTGTCATCATTGTCATTTTATTCTGGCTCTAGCCTTAGTCACAAATCCCAAGTTTACCATGTGATGACAAAGGTTTCTGAAGATGCCCGTGAATGGTTGTTGTCCACAGTGGAGCGCAATCCATGTGTTTTAACTGAGAGTGCATCTCTATACCCTTTGTTAAAAAATTTGTGTGTATCTATTGAGGAGCTCAAAGTATATCGTAAGCTGTACGCCTTCCATCAGGGTACAACTCCGCTTTTGGCATTCCTTCCTCAGTTTCTTACCTACTGCCGTACAATTGATGTTCTCAAGGTGAATAAACTCTCAGCGTTGTGGTTAGCAGTTGACCAGACTGCCCAGGATTTGGCGGTTTGGGATTCCCTGTTAACCACAACTGAGGCCCTGGTAAGCCAAATTCTTTCTCTGGTCTCAAATCTGTCTACTTCCAAGCAAGGTATGTTGGTAATTGAGGATAAACCTGCTGTGTGTTCCTGGTTTTCTGGTCCTTGCTCTGCGGCAATTCCTTCCAACCAAAGCCAAGATTGTTCTCCCCTAGCTTGTCTCAGCTACAATTGGCAGTGGTGAACAAACCTGGCAATGTAAAGGAGGCCCCCGTAGTGTTCGGTCCTGATAGTTCCTTGACAATGCTTCAGCACATTGTACCTACAAAATCTTCTGTGGTTACATCTGAAGATGTGCCCCTTGTTCCCATTGATTGTGATAACTCTATTCTTCCAGCTTCTGTCTAAGAGATGATCAAGCGTTACTTCCAGGAGCATCCTGCCTCCTTGGCTGCCGTCTGTACCGCCAATGAAAAACAAGACCCTGCCAAGATTGCTACCTTTGCTGCAAATAAATCTACTTCTGGTTACTTCTTGTTCTATGGTAGCATTGATAATGATCAGACTATCTATCAGTCAGCTATTTTGTTGGATACAGGTGCTTCCAAAAATTTCATGAGTGTGGAGACTGCTGACTTGCTACAACTCAAGTACCACCTGGGAATGCTTGTTAGGGGTGGGAACTGTCAAACTTTTCCCTCTTTCCAGCTGAAGAAGCCAGTTACTTTTGTAGTTGCAGGTCAGTCTTTTACTGCAAGGTTTTCTGTTTGCTCTACCCTGATGTATCCTATCATTTTGGGAGTGAGTTGGTGGAGAGATCATAATGTATTGACCTTACTGGAGAAAAATGAGCTGCAGGTGGAACATTCTTCAGGTATAACTATTTGTATTCCGCTGTTGGATATGTCAAAATTGGAGCAATCCTCACAGATCATACAATTGTTTCCTGTCCCTGTCCCCGTAAGTTTGGATTTACCAGCATGCTTACAACCCTGGTCTGTGGCATTTGACGCCACCAGAGGCAAGGTCCTTCCCAAGCACACTCAGTTTGACTTTGACTTTAAGGTTACTGTTGATCTGATTAGAATTGCGTCTCCTATTTACCCTTTAACATTGAAGGAAGACGCATGTTTGGAAGAGTAGACTTGTGACATGTTAGCAAAAGGCTACATTTTTAAGAAGGCTTTGTCAATCTGCTCCCTGTTATTGTTTGTTCAGAAGTCTGATGGGTCCCTTTTTCCTTGTTTTGACTACAGGAATTTGAATAACATTACAATTCTGGATCCTTATCCTTTACCCCTCAAAGCACAGATCTCTAGGTGTGTTGAGAAGGCCCTGTTGTTCTTGAAACTGGATCTGTTGAATGCTTTCAATCAAATCAGGATTTCAGAAGGAATGTAATGGTTAACAGCATTCAGAATTAAGAAGGGTATCTTCCAGTTCTGTGTAATGCCTTTTGGATTGAAGAATGCCCTGGCTTGCTTTCAATGGTTAATTGATTCAGTCCTGGGGGATCTCCTAGGCGTTTGTGCCATCACATATATGGATGATATCTTGGTGTTTTCTCCAGATGAGGAGTCTCATAAGGCCCACTTGTTGGCAGTTGTAGAGCGCATTCTCCAAGAAAACTTGATCATCAAAAGGAGTAAGTGTGAATTCTTTAAATGTAAGGTTACCTTTCTGAGTAATATTATCTTTGAGGATGGCCACACCATTGCCCCTGACAAGGAAGCTGCAGTTTGAGAGTATGCTACGCCTGTGACATTATCCCAACTTCGTAGTTTCTTGGGTACATGTATGTTCTTGAAGAAATTCACCCCCCACTTGTCTGAGGTGGCTGCCCCTTTATATTTGGCTAGTGGAAAGACAACTTTAGCCTGGATGCCTGAATGCGCAAGTGCCTTCTCAGCAGTCAAGGCTCTTTTGTTGTCCTCCCCAGTGTTAAGACATGTGGATCCTGAGCTTCCTTTCATGGTTTCCACTGATACATCTAAATACGCTGTGGCTGGTGTGCTGTTGCAGACAGCTAGTGATGGGATTGAGAGACCTGTAGGGTATTTCTCCCGGAAGATGGAGGCTCAAGAACGCAACTACATGCTTTACGACAAGGAATTGTTGGCTGTTGTGGAATTTTTAAAGCATTGGCATCACTATCTCATGTCAGCAGGTCATTCATTTGTAGTAAGAACTGACCACAAAGCTCTTCTATATTATTGACAACCCAGGGTTTTGTCAGGTTGTCAATCCAGATGGCATGGTGACCTGTCAAGATACAAGTTCCGCTACAAGTTTATTAAGGGATCTGACAATCACTTGGCCAATGCACTAAGCAGGAACCCTTCCCATCTCCCAGATGTTAGTATGGATGCTGAGTTTAAAACACATATTATGATTCCAGACAAGGCTGTGGTGCCTTTTGTACTGCCTCTGCCAGCTACATTGGCTACCATGTCCTTAGCTGAGAGCGCAAACCTGGACTTGTATTCCAAGGTCAAGTTTCTGCAACCTTTGTCCAAAGGCTATGATAGGCTATTAGAGCTAGCATACACAAACCCAGTGGGTCAGCCTCAGGATTATCATAAGATTGGTTCAGTCCTATATCATCAAGGTTGCTTGTGGGTTCCTGAGGGCACTATTTGGGATGAAATCATGGAGGCTAGTTATACCTGTCCAACGGCTGGTCACCCAGGGAAAAACAAAACAGTGGAACTAATCCACTGTCAGTTTTCCTGGAAAGGTTTAACTGTGCAGATAGCAGCCTTTGTTTGAGATTGCCTGGTATGTGTTCAATCCAAGGCCAGTTTGAACAAGACAAATGGGTTACTGGTTCTACTACAGCCTGCTGCAGGACCCTGGACATCTGTGTTGGTGGATTTCATTGGTGAGCTTCCCAATCCCAATGGGTTTAACACAATCATGATGGTAGTCAATTGTTTCACAAAGATGGCACACTTTGTACCTTGCTCAACCACAATTACTTTGGTGGAAATAGCTAAGTTGTTTGTTAATAGAATCTTTTCCTTACATGGCATCCCAATGGAGATTGTAAGTGACTGTGGTTCTCAATTTATTGCTCAGTTCTGGGAAGCCTTTACTGGAATTCTTGGAATCAAATTATGCTGTTTCACAGCCTTTCACCCCCAATCTGATAGACAAACAGAGAGGGTAAACCAAATTTTGGAGATCTACCTACGCTGCTACACTAATGCGCAACAAGATGACTGGTGTGATAATCTACCCATGGCAGAGTTTACATATAATAACGCCCTGCACACGTCAACTCAAGTATCGCCATTTTATGCCAATGTGGGTTACAGTCCTTCTTCTACCATGGGCCCTTGCTTGGTTGGCAATGTGGAAGCTGCAACTAATCAAGCCGCTGCATTAAAGCAGGTCCATAAGGAGATTCAAGTTACTCTTGCCGTTGCTGTGACAACTTACAAGGAATACACGGATTGTAAGCGCCAGGAGGGGCCAACTTACAGGCCAGGTGATCTAGTCATGGTTGATGCTTGCAATATGAGACTTAAGGTTCCCTGTTGTAAATTAGGTCCCAAGTGAGTTGGTCCCTTCAAGGTAGAATGTCATATTGATCCCTTCACCTATTGGCTATATTTGCCTCCTGCTTTCAAGATTTTCCATACCTTCCACAAATGTCTTCTAAATCCCTTCAAAGGAACAGAGACTCCCTCTTCCCAACCCATTCTTGTGGAAGGTGAACCTGAGTATGAGTTAAATTGTATTATGGCTTCCTGCAAGAATTGCTGCCATTTGGAATATTTGGTGTCTTGGAAAGGTTATCCTGATTCTGAAAACTCATTGGTTCCCCACTACAATTGTTCAAATTCCTCAGATCTGATCTATGAGTTCTACAAGCGCAATCCCACTGCTATTAGTCACCCTGAACTTGACTTAGCTGCAATGAAACTCCCACCTTCCCATAAGAATTTTTTCTTACCCCACCTCCTAGATGGTGGTATTGTGTCCAGGGCTAAAGCAGAGGGTAATGTCACAGTAGATTCCATAATGCCAGGTATTGTCTGCCCAAGTAAGAAGGCTTGGAAGGCCAGAAAACCTGTATCAAAATTGACCAAGTTAATGGATTTAAACCAAACAGTTGATCAAAAATGGGTCACAGCTGCTCCAGTCCGCCAGCTGAAACCAGCTCCCCCCTTCAAACTGACGTTGATAAATTGACGTAATATGAGGGTCACCTGATATGAGCTTGTTAATTAGTATAGTCATCAGATACTAGTCATGCAAGGGTTCTTTGCAACCTGGACCAGATACTTACTTGGCAACATGGAAGGAATAGGAGGTCAAGACTCAGGTGGTATTGCTTAGTCAATTTTTCTGATATATATTGAATAGTTTTCCCTGTTTCAACTCTAAGAGTTGAGTCCTCCTAAATTTACTCAATAAAAATCAATTATCCCAAGTTCTAAATTTTAAATTTTAGAATGCATCTTGTGATTGGGTTGTTACGGTATATCCCATACAGTATGATTCTGAACCAAATCATTTCAGGAAGATGGGGCCCAGCATCTGGAACTTTGTTGTTGTCGCCTCCAAATGTCAATTTCATGCCAGCCAATTTTGTAGCTCCTCCCCCCATTCTTGAAACTGAAAATTGTGTCCCTTCTCAATGCCCAGAATTCTACGCTGAAGATGCATTGATGCTTTCCCAGGCCATTCATCTTGGTTTACTCTGGTTAGGACTACTGGTTCTACTTAATCCTAGAGTTACAATTGGAAATTTCACAAAAAAATATCTGAAGCCGCGTTGGTGGTTAATAATCAATTCTATGTGGATTTGGGTGGTAATTCCCCATCATTTAGAAACGGCTTCATATCATCCAGTGATTTCTGTCACACATGTGCCCTGTAGGAAGCTAGCTCACAGAAGAAGTGGCCCTCACAAGATCACCAAACTAATTGGAGAAGTTGCTTATAAGTTAGACCTACCCCCCTCCTGGAAGATTCACAACGTATTCCACCAATCCCTGTTGTTTAAAAAGGATGGGAACTTGCTCCCCCACCAACGGCTTAAGACAAACCCCTGCCCCTTCAAATAGGCCACGCTGAAGAATACAAAGTTAAATACATACATGGCAACAGGATCCACTACCAGAAACCCCAGTACTACGTCAAATAGAAAGGATCCCCGCTAGAAGAAAGTACATAGGAACCGCTGAGCAACCTAGCTAATGCCCAAGAAGCTGTCCAACTCTATCTGAACAAAAAGGACCAGAAGGGAGGGCCCTTGGGGAAAGAAGGGGATGATGTCAGGATTGACAATTCATTACCCTGGGGAGCCCGGGCCCAAGGGTGGTATTTAAACCCTGAATCTACATTTCTGCAGGCCGCTGGGCCCATGGACCAAGGGCCCGTCCACCCGCATTTTTTTGGGATTGAGCCCCTGCAAGCTGAGACTCCCGCTAAGTCCCAAAGCCAGAATACCTGCACCAGCCCGACCATGGTGGCACCCAAAGAGGAGCCTCTCAAATTGCCTAATGGAAGCAGAGATGGCGCCTCTGTGAATTTCATGAGTTTGAAGTCCTCACAAGTGACCAATCAAACCCTACTGCCAAAGATAAACCCAGGCTTTGGGCCCAAACCCGTGACCACAGCAAAGAATCAAGAAAATTGAGTGATCAAATTGGACGTTCTGACCAATGAGAGAACACCCAGCCAAGGTGCCATTTTGCCGCTCCCACACCCGGGTCCTCTGGCTGCCCGCCCACATTTTTCCCAATATTTTGATAAAACCCTGATGGAAAATACTAAGTTTGGAGGAAGAATGCTATATATGCCTATAGATTCTGTGCTCAAACCTTATTGCCATTTTTAAATAAAGATTATGTTACTTTGGCTCTTAGAGCTATTGCCATATTTTGTATTTGCTGTCTACCAATTCAGTTCAAGATCTCCTGGCCCTCCTGCCCCACTGCCCGCAGTTTTCTGTCCATCTGGTGCACCATTTGGGCCCGTTCACTTCACTGATTACCCCCTGAAGCCCAAATATAAGGATTATACACCAGAAAAAATACTCAAACTTGACCTTTTAGCCTGCATCCAATCTGCTATTAGATACAACTGCCAAGGCCCGTGAATATTCTCCATCCCAAAACTATTTAGAGGAAAATTCAATTATCTCCCGGCCTACAATATCTATATGGAACTGCCCGTAGCACCCAAACCAATGTCAGCCTCTTCACCTGACCTTCCAACCAACCATAATAGCAAGCTTTTTGGAATAGTGTACATCACTCTTACAGGGGTGGTGGACACCATTATACTGGCCACCAGCCTGTGGTCTTGGGTGGGGAAGTCTGCTTCCTACCTTCTAAAGTTAGCTCCTCTCTTGTGGTGGGCCCTGCCTGCAAAAACCCCAGCCCAAGTTACCCCTGGAAACGGCAGGCCAGCCGCCCAAGACTGGGTCCCTGACAATACTATATAATCCCCAATATTAATACCAATAAAGTATCATTCTCTTCTCAAACTTCCCCTTTATTTTGTTTTATATACTTCTCAGAAGTATATACTCAACAGTTGTAACTGTGCTGTCTTAGCAGATTTACCAAACTGGCAAATATTGGAGTATATAATATCTTTATTTGAGAATAAGATATCATATTGTGTTTGTAATGACGTCAGTAATAGTTGGATGTTCCTACTATGTAGGCACTATTTCTGATAAATCACATCCACCTCATATATGGAAGTGATTGGCTGTGATTTCTTAATTGGCAGACTTGGCTTGATGTGACCTTTAGTTTTTACCACCTGCCCTGGGTGAACTCTCAGCATGCCAGACTAATAATGGTCAAAGACAACAGGAATCAGACCCCCCTGAGTTTTGGCGCTAAGTGTAGGTTTCTCCCAGCCAGAAAGTTTGTTGCAGCTTTGGTGCACTTGCCACTAGGGCTCCACCACATATGAAAGATGCTTGCCTCTAACAGCTTACTTTCTTTCAACTCTTTGCTCAATTTAGTAAGACAGCACTAGCACCCATCTTGTCCAAACATTAGGTAAAAAGAAGTCTCAAAGAGACAAACCCCCAGGAAAATTCAATTCATGCTTTACAGTGACACCCAACAGTCAATTCATGTGTCATATTCCTTGGAAGTCCAACAGTACACCTCATCTTTTTCACTAACTTTGTGCTAGGTTGATATCTACCAAACCTCACAGTAGAAAGCCCCACAAAAGCAACAGTTCATAATCACCTCCACTGCTTGACATGTCTTTGAGTTTTTGCTTTACTGCCTGAAGGGAGTTATTGAGTATATGCCACTTAACAGGATGTATCCCAAGGACTCATACCCTGATACACTCAATTGCTGTGTGAAGCAGTTTATCACTCATGACAAGATAAATCTTTGAGTTTTTGTTTTGCTGCCATGAAGGGTAGACCCTCAGGATGCCAGATCACTGATGAATGAGAACAGTGGGGCTGTACCCACCACCCTGAGTTGCAGCACCACACATTGGGTTTCCCCCTATGAGCAAGTGTGTTAAGGCCTTGTGCACTACCCTGAAGGGCTCTGACGCGTGAAGAATGTGCTTGTCTCAAACAGCTTCATTGTTTTTTGAATCTTTAATCAATGAAGTAAGACTGGCCTAACACTTGTCTAGCCCACAGGAAAAATGAAGGCTCAAAGAGACCAACTCCCAGGAAAATTCAATTACTGTTTTTCAGTAACACCCAACAGTTGATTCATATGTTGTATTCCTAGGAAGTCTGACAGTACACCCCATCTTTTTTACTGTCATGGCCTAGGTAACTCTATTCAGATAGGCATGGCAGAGAATAGCAGTCTAGAGCTACAGCTTTCATCCTAAGTCAAACAGGTTGGTTGAGACAGTCCTTTATTTAATACTCACCGGAAGACGGCTGGAATGGGAAGAAAAAGGGAAAGAGAAGGGAAGGAGGTGTAAATGTAGGAAGGACTAACTAGGATGAACAAGGATGTGTTGGTTGATGCTGGCATCCTTTCTTCATTTCATGACGCTCATTTTATAACACTTCCAATGCAAGCTTTAGGAAGAGATTTAGATTTGCATCTAAACTGGGGTCACTTTTGCCATCACTTTTGAACTCAATTTATTGCATAAGCTGGCACACTGATAGGTCTTTGATTACATAAGAAAAGTTGTCAGGCAGATCTGAGGCTTTCAAAGGCGGGTTTCATCATTGATTTACGTCCAGTAACTGTTGAGATATGCTTGCATGAATGCCATTGTTCATGCAGCTAATTTTTTCATGCAGATTGGTGGACTTGGACCATTTAGGCTAATCATGATTTCTGGTTCCCGGGCTCTGGTCTAGACTTGGGCATGGCACTTAGAAGCTATACTCATTATTGCAGCTTGTTATTTGATCTCTGAAATTATGCATGATATCAAAAAAGGCAATGCATGAATTTATTTGACCAGCTTTTTAGTGCGTGAACAGGATTCTTATGCTCAATGTATTCAATATGTAAAGTGGCTCAAATTGTCTGCATCTTTCTAAAAAATGTTTAAACGTCTTTATCCATTCAGTATTTGCAGAGTTAGCATGGATTTACTGTCATTGTCACAATCACATCTGAACTCGATACTTGTCAGAGTGGGTCCTGAAATTCACTGTTCTTTTTACTAGTAAGGTATCAACCAAACGTTCATAGTAGAGGGCCCTGAGAAGGAAAGGCTCATAACCACCTCTACTACAATAAGGTATGTCTTAACTTTGGGTCTTAGGTGGGCCAAGCCAGGTAATGGATTCATTTTTTGACTTGAAATGGTGCTTGAGAGTTTACCCTGCGCTTTTGAAATTACTCTTTAAGTGTATATTTAAATTAATGTATAAGTACACCATGTTTGAAAAATGAAGGACTATCAAATCCAACATACATTATTTGCAATCTGAAACAAAAGCATTTTACCTATATTACAATGAAACATTTAATTAAATTGATATTTTAACTTTACATTTCATAAATAATTAAAACATGCACATTATAAATCCTAATTGAAAATGTCAAGTATATACTTCTGGGAAGTACAATAAGCAAAATAAAGGGGGAGTTTAAGAAGATAATGAAACTTTATTTGATATGAATATTGAGAGTTATGTAGTATCATGAAAATCCACATGCTTTCCATGTACATCATGATAGTTGTGGGGCTTGTACGGGTAATTTTTCATTTAGTATTAAAAAAATTGATCCTTATATAACATAAACATCTGATAATATTGCCGCCAATTATTCATTAATTAGGGAATTTCTCAGAGAATTACTTCCCTGTGAGGGAGTATTCATAGATGTTGCGACAATAGCCAATCATCCACTTCACAAAGTTTAAGCTTTACACTTGCCATGTAAGGTAAAAGGTCTAGCTAAATAATATATTTCTTTCTCTTCCCCTGAAATCTATCCTGGTATACCTGATTACTTACTATTAGACATATCACTAGAATCATATCTCCACTTAATCATAAGGCAGTTCCTGAAGATACTAGACCAATCTACCCGCTTTGATAACTCCATACTCTCTATTTGACTTGGCTTAAAATGGCAGGTTTGCTTTGAATAAGTAGCTGAAGGAATGTCCAAGCTGATGTCTGCTGGTTAAACCAATTGGTTTCGAAATGATTTATGAAATAAATTATAAGCCTGACCTCTGGGCTTAGGGCAGGCGAGAAGTTTGGGGATACCTATTCCTAGGGATACAAAGAGATGTAGGCAGCTTGAAAACAGTTCCCATTACCTTATAAAACAGCTCAGCCCTAAAACTGGAACCATTGTATAAGTGGCTATCGTCCGCCCTTTGACAGAAATTGCTGAATTCGATCCACGGAGAGAGAAAGCTAAGGGTTGCAGGCAAAGAAGCAATCTGCACGTGTGAACTATTTTCTGTTTGTGTTTTTAAGAAGAATGTATGCTGAACATTCTAATTATGCACTTTTCATGGAAGGCGGAATTGACCAAAGACAATGCAAGGAGCAAAAACCTCCTGCATTAAAAATGTGACAATTGAAAATATGTTAACGACTGATATGTCTTTTTGAAGGTTGAACCTTAAAGAATCTTCAATGTAAAAAAGTAAATTAAAATTTCTGGGAGCTTTTGATATTCAACCCGTCTAATATTAAATGCCTCAAAAATAAATTATTATCTAAATGACTTCATGGTGTAGTACCATGAAGTGGTTAATTACTTAAGCTTGTGTACATTCTGCATGTATTGACTAGACCTAAAGATGTGCTTTAGCTTAAATTTTCGCCTCGGCGCCACAGTGAGCTTATTGAACGAGCATTTATGTGTCTCTTCTTTGCATTCAATGAAATGCAAATGTGCTGAGCGTGTTTGGCCGTGCCCTCTTCATAGGCATGATAGTTGTGAAGCTAGTCAGTACCCCTAAATTTTTTGATACATCTAACCAACATACTAAAAAAGGTTTATAAGCACTGTTATACAAACTAATGAATGAAGTAAAAATTTGAAAATACGTTGAATTTAGATGCTTAAAGCGGAATTAACAAACTTGGATAAAAAGACAATCGATTGGGGTTTTAAGTGCACAAGCTTATGACATAACATTATTTAGCGGGCATCAAAAGTAGGTTGTTTTCTGGTATAGTAGTGTAGTAGTTAGAATATGTTACATTTTGGTGAGCTGCAGACTAAACCAGTTAAATAAATCATTTTGAAAGATCAAAGACCGCAACCTAAAGAGTTAGATTCAACTTGAAAGATCCGTTACCGAGCTATCGGCAAAACACGCCGCCAAAGATTGGCCACATGGACTCCATTCAACAGCAAAGATCTCGCCTTGACGGAAAAACGACTTGACAACCTCCCCACTCTAAATCAACCACATCAGTAAAAAAGTATGCTTGTAGCTTTTACCTCCGTTGAAAAAACATGGATAGCGGAGTCGAAGGCACTTGATGCCAGGTACTTACTATCTGGACTGAAGGTTATAGACGATACCCTTAAAGTATGTTGGGCTAGTCTGTAGAGCAGAGTGCCTGTTGACACATCCCAAAGGCAGACCGTCTTGTCGTCGGAGGCACTAGCAAATAAATAAATGAAGAGTAAAAAATAGATACGTGGCAAGGATATGTGTGGAGTTAGGGCCCGTGGCACCAGGAGACCACCTTATCGTGGAGATGGTGGCTTCGTGGCCTTTGAGCGTCTTGAGAGAAGTCACCTTATCGGTAGACCAGAGCTAAATGTCAGAAGAGAAAGGAATGGGGTTACCTTGATAGTCTTGTCATCTGAACATGAGGCAAGAAGGTTTCCTTTGGGGGACCACCTAATGGAGTTGACAGGCCCCTGGAGGTATTAGATACATCTAAAAGTATCAAGTACCGAATGCTCAGAGAAAACACGAAATGGGTCAGCTTGTGAGAGAAGTCCAACGCAGATAAGTCCATCGTTGGAACAGGTGGCAAATATGTCTTCGCTTTCCCAATCAACGTCAACCACGGCATCTATCCCAATAAGGCTTGGCATTTAGTAAGCTTACCTGTGTGCCACGTGAGTTGGTGTAGTTGACGGCCGGTTGTGGTGCACCATATCCGTGCTGTCATGTCCATACCACCACTCAACAGCAGAGAGCCACGTGGACTGTATTTTACTGACAGCACGGGGGTTGAGTGCTCGTCGCCCTGGAATCTCAACCATCCAGAAGACGTGAATTGACGCACATATCCATCATAAGAGCCAGTTGCCAGAACTACGCCTTTGGGCTAGAAACTTAGTATGTCGTCATGTTGGCTCTTACATGCCAGTCCATAGCAGCAATGTCGCGGTTCTGGCCAGTTGAGTTATTGCACATGTAATGCGACGAAATCTTTTCCGGCTTAGAGCTCTGGGGTAGGCGCCATACACGACTCCCACCATCATTTGAGCTTTTGGCGTTTAGCAAGGCTAAATTTTAAAAAAGTTACCCCGTTGCAATATGAGAAAAGAAAACAGGATTCCAGGTACACAGGAAGACCTAAAGGGTCATTAGCGAAAGCTGAATGCTGGTTTACTTCAGATTCATGACCAAGCAGGATAGTTGCATCCTCTTCAATAACCACTTTATAGGACCGATCCCTTGCATCTTGAGTGAGATGGGATTTTATTTGTTCTATTGGCTATTAGGATTCTTCCTATAAACTGCATACCGTCTTCTATAGTTGCTTCAATCTCTACAGTTGTGGGAGTCTCAGGTTCAGGAATTGTGGTAGAAACCTCTATTTGAAGATCCTCTTGCACCTTTAAAACAGGTGCCACTTCTTCTGGAATTGCTGAAGGCGGTAAAGCATTTAGTTTAGGTTGTTCAAGCATTGGATTCTCTGATATTTTGGCAATTTTGTGAGGCCTCGAAAAGTCTTCCAGATCATCTACTAAAACTTGAAGTTCACACTTATGCTCCCCCAGAAGTGTAAAGGGTGCAGAGCATTGTAGCTCTTCGCCATTCTAGTTTAGGGATTTTATAAACAAAAGCACAATTAAATAACTTGTAAAATAGAATACCTCGTTAATATGAGCCTCAACCTCCATATACTGTAACCCCTTTTGAACAACAGAAACAAGAGCTCCTTTGGAGATCTTTATGTCTGGAACTTCACATTTCCTTAATATTTCCTCTTGGAATACAAAAGCGGAATGAGAGAAACCTAAAAAATTAATAATAGGCCAAAGATGACTTATCACAAGACGAAAATATCAAATGCAAAGTATTTACCAGATTCTTGAAGATAATGAAAAATCAAAAGATTGAGCTCCTCGCTCGTCAAACTCATTGCAACTTATTCCTTGGTAATAGCAAAGGTTCAAAAGGGTTGTACCAATTGGAAAGAAATGCTGGGGAAGTCGAATGAATGAATGGCCTAAAGTACAAAGAAATTAAATACTACCTATTGCTAATAGAATGTTGCTGTATCACTTGCTGCCGCTGAATCAGGGTAATTCTGTCGATAGGCCTAGCCTATTCTTGCCCAGCTTACGCTCGCGCCACTCACTTGTTATCTTCTCTGAGTTTGGCAAATCTATCTCTAGCAACATTCACTCTCATAATATCCAATATAATCTCTACTGTAATCCCGTCTGTCCGAAAAATCTGCCAGAGGATCCCGGTGCAACTACACACTCAAACTAATTATTTAGATTAGCTCACTCCGAGAATAAAACTTTAAGCTCCACTTTAAAACCATGACAACTTTGCATACAAGCATCCCAATAATTAGTCCCAACCCATTTTAAATATCAAACTATTATGCACATGGTACGTAGCCAAGCCCTTTAGAGAAAAAATATGAAATTGGCCATATCTGTATTAACCATCCCTATCAAGATTACAACCAATAGCTTGAACCCCATACGAGGCAAGTTTAGTCCAAATCCTATTTCGAACAAGATGCACACTGCGATTGGAAATTAACCTTTTCTCTAATAACCTTTACGGGAACCGATCCAAGGAGTAGTTATTTGCAAATGATCAAACTTTCCAAATACCAAGGCACATTGGGTCCATTTAAAAACTAGATGCCAATGAAACCCTCACTGGACATAACACATGAACATATATATGTTGCTTTCTACTTGAAAAGTATATCTCAATAAAGTATACTCGATCAATTAAATAGGAGCTGCACAACAAACTCACCCACTTTAATGAAATACATTTGATTAATCATTTGTGCAGAAATCTGAATCAAATACCACTAGCTCATCAAGGTTTCAATGTTGTCAACAATTGAATTAAATAAATAGCTAGTACAGTACTTTTCAAAGCTGTGAAGACAAGTATAAGGTGACAGGCCGGATGTCAAAAGAACACAGCTGAGCTACACTCAGCTTACCCTTTTATGGCAGCCCACTGGTACATGTTTCTGGTCTCACAGTGTCAGGGTGAAGTAGAGTCAGAGCTTGTTGTAATCAATCAGATGGGGAATGTACACCTAAATGAGGATGACATTACCAATGAGGAGGAGACGGTGCATGTTTACTTGGGAATAATAACCCTTGAAGAGTGAATAAGGAAAAGTGCATCAGAAGATTATGCACAGGTATATCAGGAAGACCTTAATTTGGCTCAGAGTCAAGGAACCAGCAGCAAAGATAGGTTCACAATCAATTTTGCGGGTTTCAGGAATCATTTTGGCAGGAGGAGAAAAATTCCCAGAAAATTGTAGAGGTGAAAAGGCAGAATCTAGCAATCTGATTATTACAAATCTGATTGTAAAATATTGAAATAAGCAAATCATTGAGGCAAGATATTTATTGAGGATAAAATATCAAACTACTAGGATAGTTTGGTTGGGATGATTGTTACTTAAGGCCTTTTGGTGCATCTTGATGAGATGGCCTCCTTGGATGTAATATTTAGACAGCTTACAGATACCACAAATAATAGCTCTGTAAGCTGTTACCTGACCTCCTTTGAGGGCAGGATTTGTTGAACAGAAGGTCAAGAAAGGGAAAATTAGCTGTGGGGCATCCACACCCCACTTGGACCCAATTTCTCATGCCACCACCCACTTGCAATTGATCATTAGATTTTTACCTACAATCACTGCAAGCAGGCAGGGCTTTGGGCCGGGGTTTCCCGGGTAGCGGCACTTTGGCTGAGCCACACCCATGAAAACTATGGCTGTGACACACAGATGGTAATCAACTTTGCTTAACAATGAAAGAACCTATATTTTTTAATAAAATTTATTTAAAATTGGTATTAAACAAACATTAGAAATGGGTTGTGTGGTGCGGGGTGCCACTCTCTAGTATTGCCATATTGGGACTTATTCCTTATTTAGAAAAATATAAGGGGAACTGCTGCCCTTTTTTGTTATTTTCATTGGAAGGTAACCCTCTAAATTAAATAGTGTTGTCTCCAATTATAGACCAATTGACGCACCTGCAGCTAGCCGCAGATGCGTTGGAGAGTGACCCATCGGAATGGGTTTTCATATGGAGATTAGTGACCAATCAGAGTATCTGCGGCTAGCTGCAGATGCATCAATTATTGACCCATTGCTTGTGCCCACTATGTAAATTGGTATACTGACCTTCTGCCCCTCTTTTCACCAAA
Organism: Entomophthora muscae; assembly: GCA_014839935.2. Lineage (NCBI taxonomy): Eukaryota > Fungi > Entomophthoromycota > Entomophthoromycetes > Entomophthorales > Entomophthoraceae > Entomophthora > Entomophthora muscae. Next base: position 1,371 of record QTSX02007488.1, on the reverse strand, counting down.
GTGGGAACCCTGAAAGAGAGTAGTCTGAAACCTTATTCTACACTCAATTCCCCAGAGACAGCCCTACTATGTGCTGCGGCTACCTGACTACAGATCACATGCCCAAATGTTCATTTTTTGCCCAATCTAACCCATTTCTTTCTGAATATTCCCCAGTATGTTTCAGCCCTCCAAGAATAAGCTCATTGCCTGACAGTCTAGACCCTAGTCATCATGACTCACCCTTTCTTTTCCCTCCTCCCCTCCAAGTATAAAAAGACCCCCAAGAGGTCCCCAATAAAGAAGAACTATACACCAACACAACAATTGACTTAAAAATCTTAGACTACTTGTAGAGCCCAAAAATAGAGGTTCTGTTGAGTAAGAAGAATTTAGTCCTGTTGTGTTTCCAGTTGATCAGCTACTCTCAAGCCATTCCTCCAACCCTTGAGCACCACAGGTTGGCAGAAAAAAAATGTGCCAGGCAGGCTGTCAAAAGAGCAAGCCTGTGCTATGCTTAGCTTCACTCTTTTAAAGCAGCACACTAGCATGTGTTCTAGTTGCATAGCTGGTAAAAGGTAGTTTAAAACTGGGTGTGGTATTTTATTTTCTAACCATTCTTTATATCCTAGCTGTTAAAAGGTCTATTCATCAATGCTGCTAAACTGATTCCTTTTGCCAATAAAGCTTAAATATGGTTGCCTTTTTTCAGAATTAGGGGTGTAAAAAGTAGTGATGGCCATATATCAAAAGGGCAAAGTTGGGCTAAGCTTAGCTTTACCATTTCAAGATGGATTGCTTGTACTTCTTCCCTAAATTCTAGCTGGAAAATTACTTTATTTTTATCAAAGCTCCATACAGTAGTTTTCAAACCTGTTGAGATAAACATAAAATCTGAGTCTAAAAACATATACAACTCAGTCTAAAAACAAAATCAAAGTGGATCCAAATCTATTGTAATTTAATATAAATTCCTTGATTTTTTATTTCGTTTTTAGACTGAGATTTTACGTTTATCTCAACAGGTTTGAAAACTACTTTATCAGAAAATCTTGATATATCAGGGTTGACTGATACATTTTCTCATCACTAGGGCTATGCACCAAAATAGACAGGCCACAACCAGATGTGAAACATCTATTCTGTACACATATGAGACACTATCAGCTAAAAATAGGGTCCCCTGTTCAGAAGATACCCGAGATATTCAGGGTAAAAAACTATTGACTGGTCAATAATTCAAAATAATTAAAATGTGAACCATTTAGGATTATTTTAGCAAAAAACACCACTGCCAGATGAATTGAGACAGAAACAATACAATACAGTAGTTTTAAAAGCTATGGCAACAACCAAAAATACCTCAGATTTAAACAAAATGATTTCAGATTT
>QTSX02007487.1:0-34721 GCA_014839935.2 Entomophthora muscae | reverse complement strand
AATCTCAGGATAAACTTGTTGAGGATAAAAACGGCCTCAGAACAGCCTTATGACCCATGATATATTCCAAAACTATGACATCTTCTGATGAAATTGACCTGTCATCTAATCCTGTGGATGAAACTCCCAATAGGGAAATTTGCATTGATAAAGATCTGAACCAAAAAGCCCCAGAAATTCTGCCCTTTCAAATAGTGCAAGTAAGCCTGTAGCATCCAGGAACCCAGATAAAGAACCAATCCAGGAAGAGGCCTGAAAACCTGTATCACCTTAAAGCACAATCTCTCTTATAGTGCACCCAGAACCCCAAAAGACCAGGAGCCCAAGGAATTGATTCTATCAAGGAGGGTATAAAAACCTTGCCAATGCAATATTGATAATACTGCAATTTTAAATAATGTATTATTCACCTTTGATTCACTCAACTTTAACTGTATCATGTTCTTATATCCTACCACCTGCATAATTTCCATCTGATCTAGTTATAGTTCAGTATTTGGAATGGGGAAGCCAATAGTACAGAAGAAAAGAGCATATTATTTCAAAATGATAGCTTTATTTAGAACTTAACACTATCATACTGTAAAAAGTATCCACTAATTCAAAAAGGGATGACATTGTGGCATGCTCCAAGTATGGTTTGTGTTTTGAATAACTTATTGCAGGATCATCACTGGAATTGGCTTTGCTCTGAATTGGGTTTATTGGCTTTATCTCAACACTTGAAGCGAGATGGACAATATTGTTAGATACATCATGAGGTGGCTCTATTAGCGCCCCCTGCATGTTGTGGGATACATTGGCAGACAAGGTGTTGATCTCAGTTGCAACACATACTCCACTCTCAGGCCAAGTTGCCCTCCCAAGCCAACCAGCTGACCCTTCTGAGGACCCACAGCCAATATTTTGATGTCCCCCTGGTTTACCCTTCAGTCCAGTGCATTTACCAATTATTGTCAAATCTGGACTATAAGAATTTTACCCTAGATGATATCTTATTATCTGATCCCTTGGCCCAGACTAGAATACAGTCTGAGTTGATAGATAAGGAGTCTGGTACATCATTAACTGCTGTTGCTTGACAATGAATATAACTAAAATCCTGTTTACCTTGTACCTATAAATTCTCTCCTCACACTCAAACCCAACTGTCTGCCTTCTCCTTCCCTCCCAGCAAAAACACTGTATGCTCAAGTGTCAAAACAGCAGGCTCAATCCGCTATTAAGGTTCCAAGTAAGCGGGTTTGTGACCTGCAACCCAATTATCCAGTCACTCAAAGCCAGACTAGGAAGTCAACTCAAATTTCCAAATCCAATAGCATGAACAAATGATGATCTCTTAAGGTGGATACCTTGTTTTGGTGCTTGACTCATTACTAGGAGCAAGCCACCCCCTTCACCATCCTACCGTGTGATCTACACAATCATGTTCCTGTTATCCATGACTCACATTAACTATATAATCACCATCTCTCAATAAAGAATATTATCTAGTTTCTAAATATTTTCCCCCTTGTAACTCTGCTAAAACAGCACAGTTACAACACAAGTCTTTGGTATTTTGTTTATCACACTCATGGGATTGGTAGACTCAATGGTTCTTGCTGCCAGGCCCTGGTTGTTATTAGGACACTCCCTCTCTTATGTTATCAAGTTGGTGCCTATCCTTGATGGGCCCTGCCCATCAGCCCCCTTGGCTGTTGGGCCAGCCTACAGGATTTGGTACCCTGAAACTCACAAGACATCCAGAGGCCTAGGCATGACAGTTATGAACTGGCATATTAATCAATTATGAGCAATTGTTATTATTATAAAAGTTATTGCAGTCTATACAAGCACATAGATCACATGAGGTTGGAATGTTAATTCATATCAATATAAAAATTGGTAGGTGTTTCACAGCCAAAATAATTTGTCCTATTACCTTTAAAATGTAAGTTAGCATTCAAAATATGTGGGATTCACTTTTCAAATTCAAGTTTGCTGTCAAGCACTACACATTCCGGTTTACGGAAAATTGTGTATTATATAAACACATCAGACGTGACCATCCAGCCCCAAGCTCTGTCTTACTTATCTTTATACATTTAAAGCTCTCGTAAAAAGTAAATACTTGATATTTTCGTGTATTTTGAAAGCTTTAAGCTGTTTTATTTTCATTATGTATTGTTACGCTGTTCATTTAAATTTCATGGTTTGTTGGTTTTATGCTTGCCCTATTTTACCCATAAATTCAAGTTGAATGCAATTTATTTTTTAGGGCTTTCCATTTTGTTTAAATTCAAGTCTTTTAAAGCTTGCTATTACAATCATTACCTTTTCTCATTTTACCTTAAAAGCCTAGTAAATCAAAATGGGCGAGACAGCAATCCTCCCAAGCTATGTTAAAGAAATTAATAATGGACAAATGTCAATCCTGAAGCACAGATTTACGACTCCTAAGAATGAGACAATTAATTATTTGCTTTTGAAAATGATAGACTCCAATCTCATATGGATTGGCTGCCAAGACGAAGCCTGCTTAGCAAATTTAAGTGTTGCGTTTCCTTCTCTGAAGGTAAGGTTGAGAATAGAGACGACTTTATTTTACATATTTCATTTGCAGCATATAGAATAAACACATGCGCTACTTCCCTAGTGTCTTAATCGGTAAAATTTGTCAGTTTAAGAAAAGCAGCTTTTGAAACAGTGTTTTTGGAGAAGATTGGTATTCTTACTTTGAAACAAACTTGAGCCTACTTTTATAGCCCAGCATAAATGTCAAATGAAGCTACACGAATTATTATTGGTGATCCGGCTCGTTTCTGTTTTATTATGAGCTTCCCAAATCATTTATTTTTGAAAACAATTATTGTGTCGATATCCGATTATTGTTTTTCACACAATATTTTTGACATCCACATCAAAAGAAGTTATATGCTTGAGCCAAGTTGGCAGCTAACTTAGTTCGAATATCATTGTTTTGATTCAGCATAATTTGTGTGACTACAAGCGATTATAAATTAATTTAATTATTTGCTAAGTTGTGTAATATTAACATTGCTATCCTTGAGCATCATTTCAAATTTAAATCCTTGCGTATTTTTACCTGCAATATTTGCTCAATAATCCTTATTAAATGATTGAAATTTAGAGTGCTGCCCCAGGCAGTATGCTTTTAGGAAATCCTATCGAAGATGAGTTTTCTCTGACTCTAGCTACACGCCTTGGTAGGTTATATGATTTTTTTATTTAACCTGTTATTTTAGCCAAAAAGTACAGTCAACAATTTTGGATCTCAGCAAAATTTGAGACCGAGGACCAAGAGTTAGCACTCAGTATAGAGGTTGAGCTCAGAAAATGGCTTAGTAGTGTTCTAAAATAACTTGCTATGACTTAAAATAGATCTTGAATCACAAACAGCCTGCAAAATATTTGTTAATTTAATCAAACTCAGAAGTTGGTTTTTCAGTTTTAGTAAAGCTTACTTGACATATTTTTTCAATGCTAGAAGTCTTTGGCAAAGTATTTATTTTATCATCAGCTTTTAATTGATGTTTATATGTAAGAATTTGGTCAGCCCAAGTGTTTTAATCTAAGCTTTTATATATCAATCTGCTTATCTTTAGAATTCAACTGAAATGCATTTTTGATACAACTGTTTAGGTTTCTTGCAATTGATTTTGTCAACATAGGGTTAATTGTGGTAATCTACAAAGGATTTTATAAATCTTGCAAAATATTTATTTTATAAGATATTTTGTCAATTGCAATACTTTGGCTTGAATACCAACTTCAAATTTAGCAAACAAATAAAAGCTTGAGATGTAAAAGAACATATCTGGGTTCAGTTAACTAGAGTAAATAACATAATCAACCCCAGAAGAAAGAGAAGCATTGAAGAAGATATGATCTGTTTATTGCTTGTACTAAAGGGATGTTTAGAGGTGCATTGGTAGCCTTCATGCCACAGTTGAAGGATGTATTGTTGTTATTCAGTTTGTTGGCTCACATCTTATTTCCACCAATGGTTTTCTTAGTGATTGAAACCCAACATTATGATACAATTGTCGAGGGTCTGGATGTACGGGTATTCCAGCTATCGCCATCACACCTAACATCCAGTCATCACCCAATTTGGTGCCTTTCCCATATACCATCGACATACCGGAAATGGCAACAAACCAATATCACATGACTGTCCAGGTATCCAACGACTTGAACCCATCCAGCACATGACCAACCCCTGGGTCTGGTCCAACTAAAATCCCCGCCACAGCTAAAGCTATATAAGCCTAAAATATTATTCAATAAAATATACTTTTTCTCTCCTTAATTTTATATTTGAAGCTTCCCCAAAAGGCGCTCCATATCACAATTTCTAACATTTTAGAATGCATTTTTCTATATCAAATGCTAGAAATGATATCATAATATCTGCTTTTGGTTACTCAGAAAACTGCTGTCAGAAATAAAGTGGGCACCAGTTTGTTGTAACAATCTTATTGACTACTAACTTGTTATTTGATCTACTTTCTTATAGGAAGATAGGAACCACTGATGGGCAGGTGAGGCTTGTATCAAAGACCCATCATGATGTGGCTTTGTGTCAGGGCCCACCCTGCCAAAGCAAGCACTCTGCCAATTGCAGGTGGCTGCAAAAGGGAAGTTGATTTGCTTGCCTGCTGCAGCCATCCAACAGGCAGGGACTCAGGTTAAATCCAGGACCCAAAAGAGATTTGACCTGAGTCCCTAAATCATCTGTGGCCTTGGAAACCCTGCCTTTTCAAGAAGAAGACCCCAAAAAGTGAGCAGATTAAGTTAGCCCAACAGGCCTGCCCAGCAAACTTGACAGCCGCTAAGGAAGGGCCTGATAGGTCAAATTTGGGAAATAAATTGAGTCTACTTTAGGGACATTACCTGAGGTCGGGTTCAGTTTTACCAACTTCCCCACCCACCAGGATTCTCCTCCCATTATAAAAATCCTCCCCAAGGCCCCCTAAAAATAGGGGATGAAACCAGTTCTTGTCCCACTCAGCTGTCCAAATTTGTACCTGCCAAACTCTTCCTAGTGACTTTAGCCCAACCAAATCTGACAGACCTGAAATCAAGTATAGAACCCCACTTACCTTAGTTGACTAGAAGCTGTCATATTATACAGTAGCTTTCAAACCTGTTGAGATAATTGCATATTATTCAGTTTAGAACACATGAACTCAGTCCAAAAATAAATTTCAACTGGAACATGTTGAAAGTTAATTTACTCAATAAAGCTTCCATTTATCTAGGTCATAAAACAAAAATTAGTCAATCACAAAATGAAAATAAAACAGATACTGAATTCCAAAAATGAGATAGCAAACACATGAAACTCAAATTCATAACGCTTGCAATCCAGTCACTTACTGAAGCATTCTACATTTTTTTAAAAAAAATTAGCCCAAGGGGCACCAGGTAACAATTTTTATTTGTAAATAGGGAAGAGGTATGGGGGAATGTAAGAATTAGGACCTGCATTATGACAGCCAAGCACAGGACTTGCAATCAGTGTAAAATAGGCTAGAGCATCTGTGACTCTTATCTTCTTGCTAGCAACAGGAATCAAACCCGCGCCCTTGGGGGGACAAGCTGGCACCTAAACCAACTTGGGCACTCCCCCCTTACTGAAGCATTCTACATCAAGTTTGATAATGAGTGTGTGGCAAATATGATACAAACAGAGAACACATAAAACTAAGTCAGAAAAGTGATGAACTCAAACACAAAAATGACTCATTTTTTTAAAAATATTGATTATTTTTGGGACACAAATTGGAAATAGTGAATTTCAGGAGTGAATCCACCAAAATCTATTCAGGGAACTAAAGCACTATTTTCAATGTACATACATCTAAATTTGGATAATTATGTCTGAGAGAATGTCTCAAATAGGAGCACTCATTTAAATAAAATTAGGTTCCTAGAAATACTTTGCTTTTGTGTTTTTAATAGAATTTTTATTGCTTTTTTATTTACAATGAGTTTCACCAGTGAAGATAACTTTGATGTTGTTGAGGAGCAGTACCAGGAGCTACTCCAAGCTCAGGCTGCTGATCAAGGGAACACAACCACCGTGTTTCCTGTGTACACCCAATTCAATGCAAGCCGTGAGGAGGCTGAGTTGTATGTGTCACCAGGCCCATCCACAGATGGCTTTTCTGATAGCCAATATGGTGCTCCTCAAGACCAGGTCCAACCTGTGTCTGTGCCACATTTTGGAGACTGGGAAACTGTGGTCCCCTCCAATCCAATCCAACCTGTCACAAGTGAAAAACTCTTATCAACCATGCTTATCAAAAAGCCCCAACTACAAAACTCAAACCCTGGCATCTCGCGGGCTGCCAGCCCGCAGGGCCAGCTGCCCGGCCACCCGCAGTTTTTTGGGCTCAAATCAAAACAGGATTTGACTTTGGAAAATCCTTTTAAGCTTGACAAACCAAACTTACCTACGCCAATACTCCCCACACTGGGGGTTCCTGTTAAGACAGCCAATCAACAGGCAGGCCCAGCCACTGATTCCGAAGTAACTTGGGCCCGTACAGAAGGGGAAACAGAGAATTTTCCTATAGAACGCGGGCCACCCAGAGGCAGCCAATCCCCCAACCTGACTAGGGAATTTGATCTTCCTCAGTTCAAAGCAGCCAATGAGATAACCCCCGCAACTGACGCCACCAAAGACTGGGAAGACCTGGTAATCAGGAAAACCTGGGCCAACAAAATTTGGGAAAGTTTCACCATGACAGATGGGCATACTTATACCCTGGGCCGCCAGGAAGATGCCCATTGTCATCCTTGCAATAAAGTGGCATGAATCTTTGGTTCAACCAGATCATACCATACTTGTTATTAGTTTTACTTTATCTACAGTCTACTCCTTGCGGCTCTGCTCCCCGTGCTCACCTACCCCAAGAAACTGCGGACCAGCTGTCCAAACTTTACCGTCCACCAGGATCTCCCTTTGGCCCAGTACATTTTACCAAGTACCCACCCAACCTGGCGTATTTGGAGTTTACTCTGGAGGAGATCCTAATCCACAACCCTGAAGCTAGAACTAGAGAAGCTGAAACCGTATACAGAGAAGGCATCAAAATTACCATATCTCCTCTGCTATTCCGAGACAAGTATAACTTCCTGCCCGCATATTTGGTTCCAATGACACTGCCCCACACCCCGCAGCCCAACTGCCCGCAAGAATCTGTTGCCACTGATGATTTCACTTCCACCCAAGTATTTGGGGTGATGTATATCATCCTCACTGGATTGATTGATTATATGGTGCCTACGAGAGGACCTTGGGCAGTCCTTGGAAAATTGTTATCTTATATTGTAAAGTTAGCCCCAATCCTGTGGTGGGCTCTTCCTGCTGGGCCCGCGGGCCGTCTGCCTGCAAGTTCTCAGGAACCCCCACAAGTTGGATCCCTGACATTATGGCAATTTACCTCAAACACAGTAACCTGGGCCCCAAGATGTTATTAACTCTTGGGGCATCTTGTATGCTATATTTTATTGATTTCAGCTTACTATGCATACAAGTTAGCTGCCAACCTGATCACCTCAGTGACCCAAGACCAAACCAACCCTGAACAGAAAGACACACTGCCTGGTGAGGAGAAGACCAAGACCCTAAACTTGCAGGTGCAGAACGTCATAGTAAACCAGACCACGACCTGGGTGGATATGCCCCAGATGGGGAAGCTCACCCTAGAAGAAGCCAGAAGAGCGATGCCAGTCCTCTGCCTCCATTTTCAAGCCAATGCCAACTCATACTCCAACAACACTGAGAAAGTCCTTGGAGTGGCCTCCATGCTCTCCGGTGATGCCCTGGACTGGTTTGGGAAAGCAACCACCAAGGACGTTGAGTTCTGCCTAGACTACTCCCAATTTGAGAGCAAACTGATGGCCACAGGCAACAACCAAGACACCTGCCACCACGCCCTGATCAGCTTACTGGATATCTGACAAGGACCACACTTGCTTCAAGCTTACACCAACAAGTTTCTGAAATTGAAAGCCAGAACCCAACTTGAGGATGAGCTATTGGCCATCCTGTACCGCAGAGGAGCCTGCCCTGCCCTGAAGGAGCTCCTCAAGCACCACCCCCTACGCTTGGCCTGGATGAACTACTCCTCTTGTGCAGAGGGTTGAGCCTCAACCAAGAAGGCACCCTGTCTTCCACCCAGCGCATGAGCCAAGCCCCCAGGCCTGGCAGACCAGGAATGTCCCCCAATGAACTACAGCGCCACTACCGTGAAGGCTTGTGTTTCTATTGCTACAAACCCGGGCACCTCACCAAGGCTTGCCCCAAGAAGAGTAACCCCTCAGTTTCCTTGGCACAAATAAACACCTCTACTCAATTGTACAAATTTATCTGAGTTGAAGCAAAAACATCCACAACGTCCCAGACTGTTGGAGCCTTCATTGATACCGGAGCAGAGGAGAGTTTTATCAATGCCATCCTTGCCAAGGACCTTGGACTGGAGGCCATCAATAAAAGCGTCAAAGTAATCATGGGAAACAGCTCCCATGACTTGGGCTTCAGGTGCGCAATCAAACTGCCCCTGAAAATTGGGCGGAACTTGTACCCAGTGTTCCCCATCATTTTAAAAGGGCTTTCTCACCCCCTGATCCTGGGTGACTCCTGGTACCAGAGACACGGTGCTATTCTGAACTTCTGTAATCAACCGGTTGCCTTGAAGGGAGACAATTTGTTTGATGTGGTGCTGTTCCAGTTGGGCCCAACCAGTAAGGAACCCAACACACTCCTGACCCTGAGAATGGAACCCAGTTTGGGTAGTCTTCCTGCCCCCTTGGAGAAGTGGAGCCACGTCTTCAGTGAGGAAGCAGCCACCTAACTCCCCAGTCACTCAATCTATGACCACGTCATTGACCTGTTACCTGGAACACAACCCCACCATGGCCCCATATACAGCTGCAATCACCACAAACAGGCAGCTCTGAAGACATACTTGGAGGACATGACAAAAAAAGGGTTCATCTGGGTGTCAAAAGCCCTTGCTCCTTGCCCATGCTGTTTGTAGGAAAGAAAGATGGCGGAATGCGTCCCTGCGTAAACTACCAGAAACTGAACAATATCACTGTAAAGAACTGCTACCCCATACCCAACGCTGACAACCTATGTGACGTATTGACAGGAGCCCAGGTATACTCAAAAATTGACCTGAGAGACGCCTTCAACCAGATCAGAATCAAAGAAGGGGACAAATACAAGACAGCCTTCAAAACTAGATATGGGTTGTACGAGTACTTGGTCATGCCGTTCAGGTTGTGTAATGCCCCTAGCACTTTCCAAAGGATGTTCAAATCTGTCCTTGGCAAGTATCTTGACCAGTTCTGTGTGGCGTACTTGAATGACATCCTCATATACAGCAAAACACATAAGGAACACCTCCAACACCTTGACCAAATACTGGAGAAACTCTTGCAGGCCAACCTACACGCCAAGCTGAAGAAATGTGAATTCTTTCAATCTGAAGTTGAATTCCTGGGATATTTGGTGAAGACTGGTGGATTCTCAATGGCGCAGGACAAAGTAGAAGCTGTAACAGCCTGGCCAGTACCCAAATGCAGAAAAGACGTGAGAAGCTTTTTGGGCCTGGAAAATTATTGCAGGGATTTCATCCAAAAATTTCTCACATCACCCTGCCCCTGACCCGCCTGTGCTCTGACAAGGTTGCCTTTGTCTGGACCCCTGAGTGCACCGCTGCCTTCAAGACCCTAAAGCTTGCCTTCACCTCTGTCCCGGTTCTTGCCATGCCTGACCCTGCTAAACCTTTTGTGCTGGAGACAGATGTGTCTGACTTTAAAGTGGGTGGGGTCCTTCTTCAGGAAGGAGGGGATGGTATGCTACATCCTGTAGCATATTACTCCAAGAAGATGCTACCAGCTGAAAGGAACTACCCAATATACAATAAGGAGATGTTAGCCATAATGAAGACATTGAAGCACTGGTGCAGGTATTTGTGTGGTGCTGAACATCTGGTAAAGGTTCTGACAGACCACAAGAATTTAGTCTACTTCTTCAAACCACACCAGCTGAACCAACAACAAGCAAGATGGGCCTTGGAACTAGCTGACTATACCTTGACCATAGACTACAAGCCAGGAAAGGTTAACGTAGTCCCAGACGCCCTGAGCAGGAGAGCCAATTTGACCCCCTCCTCTACGGAAATCAAGGACTGCAACACCCACACACTGTTAGACCCTGCCAGCCTAGGGATACATCTGAAGTACTTAAGGATTGCTGCCAGCAAACCCAATGTTATAAAAGCCCAGAAACAGGACGCTTACTCAGTTGAGCTAGTTGAAGCCCTGTCAAAGGACCCGGAATGCCATCACTCAAAGAAAGGGTACTCCCTGAAAGGTTTCACCTTGCTGCTCCATAACAGAATCTATGCACCTGAAGGCCCAACCCAAACAAATGTATTGATTGACCACCACAATTCAGAGATGGCCGGCCACCCAGGTAGACACAAATCCCTCTCAATTATCAAGCGGAACTACGCATGGCCAGGCATGGACAAAGAAGTAGATGCCTATATCAACAGCTGTGAAACCTGCGGAAGAACCAAGATGCGTTGCTCTAAGCCAGAAGGGTTACTGAGACCTCTGGACATCCCTGCTGCCCCCTGGAAGTCAGTGTTGATGGACTACATAGTAGAGCTCCCCCCTTCAAAATCATTTGACACAATCCTGGTCATGGTCAACTGTTTCACCAAAATGGCCTACTTTGTTCCGATCACTACCCACTGCACGGCAACTGAGACGGCCAGAAACTTTCACGACCGCATCTTAACACAACACAGCACCCCAGAAGAAATCATCACCAATAGGGGACCCCAGTTCACCTCCCACTACTGGACCCAAGTGATGAAAGACCTTGGAATAAAATGTTGCGTGTCGACCTTCTACCACCCGCAGATGGATGGACAAACTGAACGGGTCAACCAAATCCTGGAACTATACCTCCAATGCTATGCCAACGCCAACCAGGACAATTGGGCCAAGATGCTTCCCATGGCCCAGTTTGCATACAACAGTAAAGACCACGCCTCCACTGAAATGTCCCTGTTCAAAGCCAATTATGGGTTTGATCCATCATGGGACCCTAGCATTGGCAGTAAGGAAAAGAACACAGCGGGACAATCTTGGATTGAACAAATACATGCCACCCAGGAAACCTGTCTAAGGAACTTGACCCGCGCCGTTAAGACCTACAAAGTGTTTGCCGACAAGAACAGAATCCCCGGGAAACCTCTGGAAATGGGCAATGAAGTTTACCTCAACTCACGGAACGTTCCCCTGCATGTACCCAGCAGAAAGCTAGCCCACCGCTGCTGTGGCCCTTACAAAATTGTGAAGCAAATAGGAGAAGTGGTGTACAAACTAGAGCTGCCACCTACTTGGAAAATCCATAATGTCTTCCACCAATCACTGCTATTCAAGAAAGAGGGAACCTCCCTTCCCCATCAGAAGATAAAGACCAACCCTCCACCCATCCAAGAGGGGCGCTCAACCAAATACAAAGTAGAGTACATTCATGGACACCGCCTCCACTACAAGACCCCACAGTACTACGTCAAATGGGTAGGTTACCCCCCCCCCCAAAGAAAGCACCTGGGAACTGGTCTCCAACCTACCTAACGCAAAGGAAGCCATACAACAATACCTGGAAAAGGAGACCCAGAAGGAGGAGGGCACCAGGAGAGAAAGGGATGATGTCACAAGTGACAAACTCTTATCAACCATGCTTATCAAAAAGCCCCAACTACAAAACTCAAACCCTGGCATCTTGCGGGCTGCCAGCCTGCAGGGCCAGCTGCTGGCTGCCTGCAGTTTTTTGGGCTCAAATCAGAACAGGATTTGACTTTGGAAAATCCTTTTAAGCTTGAAAAACCAAACTTACCTACACCAATACTGCCCACACTGGGGGTTCCTGTTAAGACAGCCAATCAACAGGCAGGCCCATCCACTGATTCCAAAGTAACTTGGGCCCGCACAGAAGGGGAAACAGAGAAATTTCCTATAGAACGTGGGCCACCCAGAGGCAGCCAATCCCCCAACCTGACTAGGGAATTTGATCTTCCTCAGTTCAAAGCAGCCAATGAGATAACCCCTGCAACTAATGCCACCTAAGACTGGGAAGACCTGGTAATCATGAAAACCTGGGCCAACAAAATTTGGGAAAGTTTCACCATGACAGATGGGCATACTTATACCCTGGGCTGCCAGGAAGATGCCCATTGCCATCCTTGCAATAAAGTGGCATGAATCTTTGGTTCAACCAGATCATACCATACTTGTTATTAGTTTTACTTTATCTACAGTCTACTCCTTGCGGCTCTGCTCCCCGTGCTCACCTACCCCAAGAAACTGCAGACCAGCTGCCTGAACTTTACCGTCCACCAGGAGCTCCCTTCAGCCCAGTAAATTTTACCGAGTACCCACCCAACCTGGCGTATTTGGAGTTTACTCTGGAGGAGATCCTAATCCACAACCCTGAAGCTAGAACTAGAGAAGCTGAAACCGTATACAGAGAAGGCATCAAAATTACCATATCTCCTCTGCTATTCTGAGACAAGTATAACTTCCTGCCCGCATATTTGGTTCCAATGACACTGCCCCACACCCCGCAGCCCAACTGCCCGCAAGAATCTGTTGCCACTGATAAATCCACTTCCACCCAAGTATTTGGGGTGATGTATATCACCCTCACTGGATTGATTGATTCCATGGTGCCTACAAGCAGACCTTGGGCAGTCCTTGGAAAATTGTTATCTTATATTGTAAAGTTAGCCCCAATCCTGTGGTGGGCTCTTCCTGCTGGGCCCGCGGGCCGTCCACCTGCAAGTTCTCAGGAACCCCCCACAAGTTGGATCCCTGACACAACCATTGTCTGAGAGTTTGGGCCAATCAGAGCAAGCACTTCCTAATCCGGGTCCCCTTATTCCTCAATTATGCCAAAAATGGTGTTTCATCACCAATGAGATTGTTGAAGAGATCATGAGCCTCAAGCATAGTGGGATAAATTTTGCCTAAATTGCCACTCAGCTTCATTTCACTGATGCAGTGATCAAGCGGGAGTTCCAAGCCCTCTTGAAGAGAGGCAGCTCAAAGCTGGGCAAGAAGCCAAAGAAGCAGGTTGACTTTCAGATCAAAGAGGTGTATCCCTTCATTCTTGACCTTCTGCAATGTGACCCATACCTATGATTGACTGAGGTATGTTGCCTACTTGGGCTCAAGGGCATTTTCATTGCCTGTCGCACAGCACATCTCTGGATGTATGGGCTTTTAGTCAGTGTTCTGATTATGACCAATCAGCTGACCAATGAGTTGGATGATGGATCTGATTTTCCCTACAACTGTGCAAGTAGTGCCATCCTCACCCGCTGCCTGTCCTCTATTTTGGACAATGTTGTATTTATATCATATTATAAATTGTCATTGCAGTTCCATGATTATGGCACTTTGAGTGAAAAGAATGCTCCCAAGGACAAAAGAAATGAAGCAAAGGGGAATGTGATAGGTGCATTCCTTGCAGTTTACCTGTTGCAACATCTTTGATTATTCCCTCTTGGGGAATTAATGCCCTGAGTAGATCACCAAATGGTTCACTGCCAAGCCAGTAAACTGGTGGCACCATTATCAGTCAAGCCATATATGATGGGAATCAACCAATCCAGATCATAAATGGAACACAACTTGATTAAGCCTTGTGACCTAAGAGGGAAATTACTCAGATAAGCCCCATGACCCCCATGACATACATGAACAATATGTGGCTTCTCATGATACTATATATTTGCCTATATTCATATTTAATAAAGTATCATTCTCTTTTTAAATCTTCCCCTTTTTATGTTTATTATACTTCCCAGAAGTATAAACTCAACAGTGGTAGCACAGGTAGGTTATTCATACCTACCTAACTCAAAGAAAATTTCCTCCTAAGAAAAAGACCCGCGCAATGGTAACCCCTAACGGCTGGAGAGACTACAAGGAAGGATAAGAGGTTCCCGCAGGCTTTGTTATCTACAACAACTTCCTTGTACCCATCAAACAATACAACACTCTCAAAGCCCGCAGATTATTACCTGCAGCGCCAACCACAACAGCACCACAGCAGCCTGAAATACCTAATATTGTATTCCAGCGTCTGCGTACAGCTGAAATTGGCGCCTTTGCGGGACTGCGCCAGGAAAATGCCTCTCTTTGTATTAACAGTACGTAAAGTAAATTTGAACAAGTGGAATACCCCCCAAAGACTCTGGGTCAGTGAAATTGCTCTCTGCGTTACAGGGACTGTATCACGTTTTGTAAGCAGATGGATAGCTCAACACCCCAACCAGAAAGAAGACTGGGAGATATTTAAAAGTGTGTTCCTTGAAAAGTTCTCCATGAAGGATTATGATGTAGTAATAATGACAGAACTTCAAACATTCATGATGCCAGGAACAATTGAGGAGTACATTTCTCATACAAAGACCTACGTGACTGCACACCCAACACCATCAACTTTGATGAACCTGGGCCACAATTGGACTTCCACAATGGCCTTCCTACAAACATTAGACGTCAGTTTGACATGACCTGCTGCAATAACCTTGAAGACATATTCTTGGAAGGGAAACATGCAGCGCAAAAATCTGACAACCTATATGCAACCAACAAGCGCAAAGAGAGCCCTCAAGCCAAGAAGGATCCTTTACCTAATAAGAACAACCTAGCTAACAACACCCATCCTTGAACTGGGAATTGCTCTGCACAAGCCAACCAGGCAAGCACCAAAGATACCAACAAGGAGGGAAAAGCTCAGGAGAGTGCTTAGGAAAACTGCCCTCCCCCAACCTACAAGACTTGTACAGGGACCAGGACGTGGATGCAATCACCATGATTCAAGTGCCCTCCAGCAACCCTCTACTGTTTGCTGTCCAAACTGGAAATAAACTTGTCACTAATCCTTTATGTTTTCACAGATATCAGGGCTCTGCATTATTTGACACTGGTCAGACCAATCCCTAGTTGACAAGAAATTTGCTGACCTCATGAAAATACCTACCACCTGAAGCAGTATCAGGAGAGTCATCATGGCAGATAACCAAAGCACACCAGTCACTCAAGAAGCATAACCTTTCCACGCTTAAATTAGAGACGTGCAAACCATGCTCAGTGGCCCAATAATACCAATCCCAAAGTATGATGTTATCCTTGGCCTGGACTGGATGAGAAAGACCAAACCTCACATTGACTGGGATAGTGCTACCCTCACCATACAACAAGGAGAGGTACATCACCATTTTTACCCAACCCACCTTGATACACTTATGAGGGACCATGTATTTGTTAAAATCATGGAAACATAAGAGGAAACAAACCCTAGCAAAATAAATTAGAGTACCTGCACATATGAGGTCATCCACTTTAAAAATACAGAGACTCAGCATGAAAAGGACCACATCTGAGACCAGCTATTTACCAAGTTCCCAGCTTTTTTCCAAGAAACACTACAAGGACTACTGCCTGACCGCGGCATACAACACAAAATTGACCTCAAAGGGAGTGTACCTAAAGCACGACCTATCTACTGCCTCACACCACAGAAAGACAACATCCTAAAAGCATACCTTGACAAAGCACTTGAAAAAGGACCCATACAACCATCAAAGTCACCTTTTGGTGCTGCTGTCTTCTTTGTGGCAAAGAAAGATGGAGGACTCTGCCTGGTCACCAACTACAGAGCACTCAACAAGGTCATAATTAAGAACAGGTATCCCCTGCCCCTAACCAACAACCTTTTTGACACCCTGGGGGGTCTCAAATCTTCACAAAAATTTATTTGACAGCAGGTTACCACCAAATTGCGTAAAACCTGAAGACATTCCAAAAACTGCATTTAGAACTAAAAACAGATCCTTCAAATGTGTTGTTCTCAACTTTGGCATGACAAACGCTCCCAGTACTTTTGTGACCTTCATAAAAAACATCAAGGAATACATCAGAAAACAAGCAATTATCTACCTAGAAAACATCATCATTTACAGTCCCAACCTGGAACAACACTGGCTAGACGTCTGCCTGGTCCACTGCACCCTTGAAGAGAACCAGATGGTTTCAAATCCGTCAAAGTTCAACTTCTTGAAAAAACTTCCATTCCTCAGTCACATTATCAGCAAGGACAGAATCAAACCAGACCCAGACAAAATATGCGCCATAACAGATATGCCAGCTCCAAGAAATAAGAGTGAACTCTGCACCTTTCTTGGAATGGTAGCCTACGTAAGAAGGTTCATCCCTGATTGGGGTGCCCTAACAGCCCCCCTGTCTGCCATCAAAGGCAAAACAACCAAGTTTGTCTGGACCCGGCTACATGATCAACACTTCTGCCAACTGAAGGAACACATGGTCACTGCCCCTTTCCTCCAATACCCAAATTGTGAGGGAATCTATGAACTAGAAACCAATGCTTCTGATTATGCCATAGGAGGAGTACCCTGTATCCAAACAGCAGAAAAAGACTTCCCTCCCATGGCATATGAATCAAGGAAGTTATCAGACGGCAAACAAAGATATCCCATACAAGATAAAAAGTTGATAGCCATCATACACTGCCTCATGAAGTGGTGATGCTATCTGGAAGGAGCCCAAACGTTTAAGGTACTCACCAACCACAAGTCACTGATATTCTTCAAAACACAACAGCACCTGTCAAGAAGACAAGCCAAATGGATGAGTCTCATACAGAGATATCCCATGCAAATTTAATACAAGCCAGGCAAGGAGATGCTTACTGCAGACACCATATCAAGACTATACAATAAACACATCCTTTGCACCAATGGCAACCTCAACTGGCCCATGTTAATCATGGGGTATCTCCAGGAAGGGTTCCCACCTAGCACACCAATGGACATCCAAGAGACAGTCCTTAAAAACAAACATCTGTTCAAAAACATATATGGTACCCTTCACCAAATACTTCCAAATGGTGACACTTTACCTTACATCCCGTCAACGCAAAATATTGACACAATCCTCCAATATCACAGAGACCTGGTACACACCTGTATCAGGAGCTTACATGAGTATCTCAAGACACACTACTGGTGGCCCAGCATGCTAGATGATATCAGAGAGGTACATGAACAATGTGAAGTCTGTAATAAGTACGCCTGAACCAAAGCACCACCCAAGTCAGTAGTACCTGTATCCATCACACAGCCCTTCAAGGTAAGGTCACTGTATATCATGGGACTAATGCCTGGTGAAAACAAGAGCAAGAAGTACATCATCACAGACATTGATTATGCAACCAGATGGCCCTTGCACAAGCTACCAAAGAGCACAAAGGCAACAATGTGAGACAATTCATTGGAAAATAAATCATAGCCAAATTTGGGAAACCTGACCTCTTGATCACAGATGGAGGCACCAAACTTAAAGCCATTAACACCAATATCTACTTCACCAAGAATGGAATAAAACACATCACTGCCAGCCCATATCACCCTCAAGCAAATGGATAAGTAGAACAACTAAACAACGCACTTGTAGAAGCCCTCATTAAATTATCTGCTAACACTCTAAAAGCCTGGGTTGACATGCTTCCAACAGCACTCATAGTCTTTAGAACACAAGTCAACCGCAATATGGGCAAAAGCCCTTATGAACTTGTCTATGGACAAAAGCCTGCTCTTGTTAGTACAACTGCAGGTCCACAATTACCTCTACCCAAAAAGGTGCCAGACAACAGGGACCCAAACGTATTACAAGCCAGAAAAGACCAAGAGGAAATGGAACACCAAATGGTCAAAAGGGAAGCAATCTCATTGCAACAAGAGAGATTCCAAGTTTAGGACAAATCTGGGTTGTCAACCACAACCAACACAAATTGAACCCAGGATTACATGGACCAGGCATTGTCATGAAAGTCAAGCCCAATAACACCTACCTCATCAAAGGAATTGGGGCTCAGATTGAACTGAAATGTATGCACCACAACTGGCTCCACCTGTGCAAAGCAAGAACAGCCCAAAAAAACTCCAGACTCCCTGTTCCAAACGCCAAACTAGATCAATACCAAGCACGCATCCCTGACACTCTTAAAAAAAATTCCCAAGGCTCCGTCTTCCAGCACCCCAGGGGGGAGATGTTGCAACATCTTTGATTACTCCCTCTTGGGGAATCAACACCCTGAGTAGATCACTGAATGGCTCACCCAATGGTTCACTGGCCAGCCAGTAAACTGGTGGCACCATTATCAGTCAACCATCTATGACAGGGATCAACCAATCCAGATCCTAAATGGAACACAATTTGAGTAATCTTTGTGACCCAAGAAGAACATTACTTAGATAAGCCCCATGACGTACATGGACGGCATGTGGCTTGTCATGATACTATATATTCTTCTATATTCATATCTAATAAAGTATCATTCTCTTCTTAAATCTTCCCCCTTTTCTGTTTATTATACTTCCCAGAAGTATAAACTTGACAGTAAAAAATATATAATAATTATGAATTGGAAGAAATAATATCAATTTTAATAATTTGTCACAAAGAAAGGCTTTATTTTACTCATCAAAGGACAAGTAGGGGAGGAAATGGGCAAAATGTATGTTGCCATCATCTGCGCCTGTAAAAAAGATGGCATCAGAGGTAGTGAAGAGGGAATAGATGGTGGTTTAAAGTCAGGGTTGGGAGGCAAGTGGCTTGGTCTTGATGGGGAGTTGGCGAGGCTTGGTTTGTTGACTGGGAAGAGGCAGAAAGAGCTGATTGCTTTAAAAGTTCAAATTCTTCTTCTGTCACATATGCAGGCTTGAAAAAAACAAATAAATGAGCGTGAAGGAAGGTGGGATTTCTTTCTGGACTTATCACTATCACTTGCATAGAAGATGATGAGATCTGTTAAGTCCTGGACAAATAAGAAGGGAAAAGCTCACACCCCTTCTCAATTTGGGAGTACAGTTAATTGTAGGTGGCAGTCTTTGAGCGCCTGAGAGCCAAACCAGACTTGTAAAGATATACATCTGCAAGATGCATGTCAGCGTGGTTGGTGGGATAGAACCAACAGATATTCTCTGCAGCCCTAATTTCTTTGGTTGCACATTCCTGTTGCTTCATCTCAGCACTCAGTACAACTGTTTGTACTGCTTGTTGGGTAGCCCACTCCTTCAGCATGTCCTTGAGCTCTGTCTGGTAGGCATACTCATCTGCAGTGTTTGATATTGCCAAGTAATAATTGACTCCCAATGGGAAAAATGTCAACAAAACCCTGGCAAATTAATAAAAAAAATTGGCCTGCACTTGTAAGCATCAAATTGGATATACTTTTCTCCATAATCCTGGATAATTGCAGAAATCTTTGCATACAACAATAAGATGATGTTGTTGCACATCTTTATTGCCCTTCCTTTAATAAAATTAATTATAGTTGAATTGTAGGGGTTGATATCCACCAAACTGGGGCCAATGAGAACCTGATTGGAAAAGATTCTAGTAGCAATCACAACTCTGTGCATCCACAAATTGACTGTTATCTTATTTGTGAAAATGCTGTGGAGTCCCAGTTGGAGACACACCTGGACCAGGGGCATCCACAGGTCACGCTTCATGATAGCCATCATGAGAGGGTGGGATTTTTCAACTTCAGTTGAAGTACAGGCACCAGTTGGGGTCTTTTTGGGAGGGGGGCACAGTTGGCATAGGCTCGCAGGGTTGCAGCCACAGTGGACTTTTCAAACCCCATTGCAGCTGCAATTTTCCCAAGGGACATAAGCATCCCTTGCTTATCAACCATTTTGAGAACAATTACTGTGGTAATTGGCCTTTTTCTGCGTCTTGCAGTCTGATTGGCTGGAGATGGAATGTGTCTGTCTTGGGAACCAGAATGTACCATCTTATTGGTTGTTTCTGGATTCTGGCTTACTTGGGTGGCCCCTTGGCTCAAGTGGCAGATCCAGATGCTAGTGTTTATACATGATTTGGTTTAGCAGCTGCCTATGTGTGATGGGCAAACTCAGCCATGCTTGAGGACGCGGGAGAAAAAACACTCTCCTGTGTAGTGTTTGGGGAGAGACATGCAGATTGGAAATGATCATAGACAGATGCTTCACTATTGGAAGACCCAGTGTAGCCCTGCATAATTTTGTCAAGGTCAGGGAACAGCTTGTTTTTTAGTTATTATTAAAAGAAGGCATAATAAATTTTTATTAAAAAATTAAACTCAAAAAGAGAAGAGTTTATTTTAATCAATATTTATTTTTAAGTATAGTAAGTTGATGAATAGTAGGATCTAAATTTTAGCCAGTCTAAACTGGAATAGGGTGATTTTTGAGAATGCCTATGATTCCTGTGAGAATTGGGGAGCAGGTTAAGAGGAAATAAAATTTTGCTCTTAATCACAATAAAATTGAGGTTTCAGTAACAACCAAAAGATTGTCACTAAAAATTCCTGGGAATCCAAAGGGGGAATGAATTAACTGAACACTAAAAGCAAAAGAGAAAAAACCAACTGACCAGAACTACCAACAACTTTAGAACTTTATTAGGTTATATAATGATGAAGCAAGGTTTTTTACAATGAGTTGTGTTCATTTAAGGGAGGAAATGGGTTTGGAGTGAGAGTTTGAGCATCCCAAACAAATAAGCTAATGATATGAGGGAATATGGATGCATCTCTTGAGGCAGAAAAATCTGGAAAAATCCAAATGGACAAAATCAAAGGGAAAACTGACTAGACAAAAATTGAGTAACCTGTCTTAAATGCAATTATCACTGCTCCTGGCCTCTCTTTCACATGATATTTAATCAGAGGTGTCACTTGGGTGAATTAGGTGGGGTATTTTCAAACTAATTCTGCAATTAATAGTGTGAGGACCTTTCTTGGGGGTTTTTAGTAAATCTTTGGAAAATATCCAGGGGTAAGTTGGCAGAGATTCCCAAGAATTTGGTGAGAATTGAATTAGAGGCCCAAGGTGGAGGTGTAACTTTACAATTCCTAAAATAATTATCACAAATACACTCTAGATCCTATAACTTCCTGTTTGAGATGCCCATAAATTATATTTATTTTAAATTCACCTCTTTTTTGATTTGAAATTTGGTTCTTGGATTTGAAAATCCAGCAATTTCATATTCATTAATTTTTACATGTTGTCTATGATTTGTTAGACATACTGAAAATATCAAATTGTACATTGTAATCCTGCATTTCTGATGTATGTATCCTGAATTTGTTTGCTGTGTTTTGTCCTTTGTTAGTTGAGTTATCTGCTCAAGAGATTCAAAATTTGCCAATTTAAATAAATCAAAAAAAGTCAAATTAACCATTTAATTTTATTAAATATTTTAATTTTCACACTTAGCTGAGTTGCCCACAAAAGTGATTTGAAATTTGGACCAAGGATTTGACAATCTTGAATTTTTATGTTTAGTTCTGAATTTACAGTGATAAAATAGCTTTATTTGACTATTTAATAAAGTTTTATATTGATATCCTTTATTATAGAGATAATACTGTAAATTCAGAACCTAAACGTAAAAATGCAGGAATGTCAAATCCTTGGTCCAAATTTTGAATCACTTTTGCGGGATGGCCTTTTTTAATTGAATTGCTTTTTTGAGTACTTATTTGAATATTTGAAAATTCAGGAACTTATAGACACTTTACAAAGTTCAAGTCAAAATGTATATTTCCAATGAACAAAATAAATTAACTGGAATCAATTTTGAAGCGTTCAAATCCATCAACCATTTTCATTAAGTTTGCTATGTTTTTTGAAATTGCAGGATTGTCAAATCCATGAACCAAATTTCAAATCACTTTTGAATGCCACTAGTAAACTCAGATATTAACTGCAGGAACTGGAATCCAAATTTAATGTACAGTAAGCACACTAGGAAACACCAACCCAAATCAAGAAACTCCATCACAACTAAAATCAAATGAAAAATTTAATCTAAATAACCATGTTTAGACAAATAAAAAGTTATTAAACTCTAAAATTATCCAAATCCAGAAAGTATACAATATTATATACTTCAAATTATGGATATAGAAATTCTGTTACTATTCAAGGCTAAATCAAGAAAAATTAAAAACCAACAACTAAACCAATAATCCAAATAAATACATATTTAATCTAAAATATATTTTTTATTTTATTTTTATGGACCGTCAATCACATTCCCAACCTGCTCCTGCACCAGCCCGCGGGGCAGTCTGTCCACAAGGGCGTCCCAGAGGGTCCAAGAACAGACCCAGAACCCAACTTGAGGGGAGTCATGCCAATACACAGGCCTCCCAAGGTGTCATTGACAGCCAACCACCTCCTGCATCTCAATCCAGGAACAGTAGCCTCAATCCAAGACAGAAGCTGCTCTCAAGGTTGCCACAAAAGTCTCATACACAAAGGTCACCGGGAACACTGAGGTTACTTACATCTCCACTGTGTACCCAGTTGTCACCCGGCCCCGCACTCTTGACCCAAGAGTTGCTACTTCCTGCCCCTGCGTCTTTGACATCACCTACAAGTCATTGGCAGCCACTGTTGAGCCATCTGCGCCTGTGATCTATTCCACCATTGATGGTGCCAGCGCAACCAAGCGTGATCCCATCTTCTACACAAAGGTCCCTGTCCCCTGTGTTGAGCCTGGTAGCCAGGATGCTGTGGTACCTTCCAAGGGCCGGCGTTGGTTGACGGATAGTGGGTGTAAAGCTCTCCTCAACTGCTTGAATGGGGGAATGGCGGTTTGGGATATTGCGTCCCAATTTGGTGTCACAGCCAGGTACATTGCCAACATCAACACCAAGTATGGCAATACCGGGCAAATTGCCAAATCCACCAAGGCTAAGCGGCAGCCAAAACTCTTTCAGCCTGTGCACATTGACGCAATCAAGCAGTGAATAGCCAGGGATTGCCACCTGGACACACTTGCTGTCCAATCAATACTTGCAACAGAGTTTGGTCTTTCTGTTTCTAAAACCCTTGTTTACAAAACAATGATTGATTTGGGCTTCTCTTGGAAGGTGCTTGGAGTTTCTCTGTACAATAGAAACAGTGAAAAGACCATCAAGGATTGACACATTTATGCTGAGACATATCTGACACTAAAAGAGACTGGGAATGTCCAGTTCTTCTATATCAACAAATCATTGTTTTCCTCCTCACTCAGGTCCAGGCATGGGTGGGTCAAGAAGGGGTCCAAGGACAGTGTAGCCCATTGTGCAGCTGTCTGTTCCCAGACCTATTCAATGGTTGTGCTTCTTGGTCCTTGCGGGTTGGATCAATACCAGATGATTAAAGGCTCCCATAACAGCAGGACCTTTCTTAATTTTCTCTGAGTTGTCAAGGAGTACCTTTGGATAAATTATAGCAGCACAACCAATGTTGTTGTGCTTGATAATGTTGGGCTCCACAAAGTGGATCTGGTTGTGTCTGATTCCCCCCATCAACAAGAATAGCCACTCCTCCAGCCACCGCCTTGATGATTGTCCAATGAGACTTCTCTTCCTCCCGCCATATTCCCCATTCCTGAATCCAATTGAGAAGGTGTTTGGTTGGATCAAGAATAAGGTGAAACAAGGCCTTCCTCAGGACACCAAGGACCTATTCAATATTCTTGAAGCCAGCCAATTTGTGATGCCACCCAATGTGGTGGCAGCTTTTTACAAGCACTCAGAATCCTTCCTCCCTAAAGCCCTGGCCTCCGAGCCAACCATATAAATGTGCTCTCTGGTTTACTTTGTTTTTATTTTTATTTATTTTGTTTTTATTAGGTCTCAAAAATTATTATTTATATATAATAATTTGACGTGTGATTGTATTATAGACATATAAGAATATGTAGAAAAGATAAGTAAAATTAACTATACTAGGTATGAAGAATATATTTTTATTATAATGCACTAAATATTGTATTGACTGTTGCGCTAACAAACAAATAAATTAAAAAAAGATAGAAATAGAATTTTTTATTAAAATAATTTTTAATCAGTGATGGTACTTTGGCTTTTTTATGCCACAAATTGGACCTTGCATGTCATCATATGATCCTTGTTATTTCAGTGCCACTATAGCCACAGGACACGGCAACCAATGATTTTTATGTATTCCTCATTAATTTCTACTTTGGACACAGTTCAAGTATATTGAATATGTATATCAAAACATATTACAAGGGAAAGGTAATTTGAGTTGTAAGCAATCATTTGTTTAGAACAATAGTGGAGCGGGCTGCATGATGTGGATAAATTCAATTCTCCATGTTTATCTTTGTGATAAATGGACCTGTACTCAACAAGTAGTAAATAAAAACATTTTTAATTCTTTTTTTATTTGATGTATTGACAACTATAACTAAAGTCTTTTAATATAATTAGATATATTAATATTATAATTTACATACTAAAACTTAAAATAAAAATTAAATTATTAAATTAAAATATTAATTATAAATCTTAAAAGTTAAATATTTAAGTTTAAATAATCAAAATATAGCAATTTTATTAAATTGTGATTTATTCAATATCAAAATATTTGATATTAAATATGTCAATATTAAAGATTTTAACAGTGAGTATTTTAATATTTAAAATAAAATAAAAATAAGATAAAAATTTTAAGTTGCAAGGGAAAATGATTTATTAGGGGAATGCAAATTGCAAGGGGAATGTGTTTATTCCAGGGAATTATACCCCAAAATTAAATTTCCAGCTAATGCATCTAATTGGGACCACATACTCTTCTGTATGTGGTGGATGAATCTGGCGCCAATTGCTAGAGGGATGGCGCTCAACACCCTGGTGGTGGCCAACCGTCTTATAAAAGGCAAACAGGTGAGGGAATCCACTAGCAGGTTTTTTGGGGGGGCACGTAGTACCTGTATAGTGTTGCCAATGCAAATAAATCATAGAGGACGTGCTCAACTGTCCTGTATCCCTGTGGTGTTTGCTGGCGGTCTAGGGCTACGCGGCATATGTCAATCTGTATAGGTACATCTTCTATTTTTTCACGTTGCCTTTCAGTATGCAATGGAGCAGGATTCCCAGGTACACCATGATGTGGATCCTTTGTGAGGTATATTTTTCTGAGAACATGCACAGTTTTTTGAACGTTTGTACTAACCTATTGATATAGGATTTTTGATTGAACTTAAAGAGGGTTCTGGGGGCGCCCAACTTGTATCAGCCCCCCAGGCCTTGGCAAACAATATCAATAAAGGCTTAAAATTATTCACAAGGACTGCATCCCCAACTTTGTTTGATAGAGCTTTAAAAATTCATTAAAAATTGCAGATTTTAAATAGACATTTCCGATTTGAAAGTCAGTTTTTATTAATTTTTTTTGCATTCATGGATAATTGTGAAGGGGAACCTTTGAACACTTTCATATATGTATTCATCAAAGTTCAGTTTTATATCCCCGCAAATTTCATTCATTTCTTTGATTTTAATTGTTGATCCTAGTTCATAGGCTTCCCTTATCCATGGCGAGCACCCTGCGGGTGGTTGATAATCCCTATCTTGAGCTTCACTATTTAAAAAAAGTATTCATATTCTGTTGAACTATTTTATTTATTTGATTTTTATTTATTTGTTTTATAGGGGCCACCAGTGACTGGTAGCCCCCATAAAACCAACTCGGCGTAAAAGCCACCACTTTTGCGACCTCATCCCCATCCCTGGGGATGACTAAAATAAATATAAGTTAAACATAAAAAACTTACTGGTTGTTTCCCCTGTGGTCCCCTCAGCCACAGGCACCATATCGGCAAACTTCATGAGCATTGGATGCTCTTCATTAATTTTCTTAGGCTTAATTTTTCTTATTCTTCTTCCAACTTGTGCTTCCTCTTGATTTTCATTTGATAAAGCTTCTGTATTTCTTGATGCGCTTCTGCTTCTTGCTTGTGTTTCATTTTCATCTGTTTCCATTTGGCCGGTTTCCTCTTCATTGATGTTGATTTCCTTTTGAATTTCTGTTCCTTCAATTAGTTTTATCTTCTTATTGTTTTCTTTGGCCCCCTGTCAGAACTTCCACAAATTGTAGGCCGTGTTATTGAATTCAAGACTTGATAAAATAGTTCCCTGTAGATTAAGTAATTTTTCTTTATTCTTTTCATCTATAATATTTCCCAACTTATCCAGGGCATCTTCTTTTGACTGTATCAGTGGCTGGCCCTCATTACCCAGATTCCCTGTCACTATTTCCCTGATATTTCTTTCTATCTCAACAACTTTTTTAAGGTGTGCTTCTAATTTATTGATTAAGCTATAGATTGTTGACATATTGTTTGAATTCCATCAAAAAAACTGGTTTTTATAGTACTATATACAGTGCATACATATTTTTCACCATCATTAATAAATTGAAGACAATAAACGTAAATATTGCATTAAATATTGCAATTAGACGTCAACTCTTGATATTTTGATATTATGTGCATAACTCAATGCATTTTGTTTAATAAAATCCACTGTAAACTTGGCCTTTTACATTATAATTTAATGAAATAGATTGTGTTTATATTAGGGCCATTAACGCTTAGTACAGATATTGAAAATTAGTGCATTCTACAGCCTGTATATTTATCTATTTATAATTCTATAAACTTTTCAGTTGGATTTTACAAGGTAATGATAATGATATGTGTTAATAGATTACTGTTTACTGTCATTAATTGGCTGATTTTATTTGCTGTGGAAATTGTGCATTTTCTGATATTTCTGCACTAGTATCCAATTGGTTAGCTTCACATTCAATTGCACAGGTGATAGGAAAACAAGCCGCCATCCCAAGACTGGATGTGGTTGGGTGGCGGCTTGTTTTCCTATTGCCTGTGCAATTGAATGTGAAGCTAACCAATTGGATACTAGTGTGTAAATATCAGAAAATGCACTATTGCCACAGCAAAGAAAATCAGCCAATTAAAGATAATAAACATTAATTTATTAATCCATTACATTATCATTGCTTTGCAAAATCTGACTGAAAAGTTTATAGAATTATTACCAATAGGTAAATATACAGGCTGTAGAATGCACTAATTTTAAATATCTGTACTAAGCGTTAATGGCTCTAATATAAACACAATCTATTTCATTAAATTATAATGTAAAAGGCCAAGTTTACAGTGGATTTTATTAAACAAAATGCATTGAGTTATGCACATAATATCAAAATATCAAGAGTTGATGTCTAATTGCAATATTTTAATGCAATATTTACGTTTATTGTCTTCAATTTATTAATGATGGTGAAAAATATGTATGCTCATAATTTTAAGCTATTTGTAAAATGTACAACATTGTATTAATTATGGGAAATGTTACTAATGTAAAAAGAAAATATTATCAATTATGAATTGAAAGAGAGATATCAATTTTAATAAGTTGTCACAATGTTGCAACCAAGGTTCAAACCTCGCCTGCCAATGTATCTAATGTTATAAATGAATCTGGTGGCAACGTCAAATGGCGGGAACTTCATCCTAATTAGGAGCGTTTCCAATTCAACCTGCTGATCCCCGCACAAGTTATTCCTTGGCTCCAAACCCTACATAGAACTCCCCACTATTCCACCCCCTTGTGGCCTTGTGGCTTTCCCCATATAGTATATTAATCACAATATTCTACAATAAACAATACATTATTCTTATTACTCTGTCCTTTTCTATTGGACTGTTGTCTTCCCCAAATCCAAATACTGAATCCTCATTGGTTCAGTTGCAACAACAAAGAAAAGATTTATTTACTAATCAAAGGACGGGAAGGGAAGGGAATGGGCGGAATGGATGGCGCCTTCATCTGCGCCTGTGAAAGGGGCGGCATCAGAGATAGTGGGGAGGGAATTAGTAGTGGCTTGGGAGTCAGGGTTGGAAGGCAGGTGGCTTGATGGGGGGTTGGGAAGGCAGGGTTTGTTGACTGGGAAGGGGCAGCAAGAGCGGTTTGCTTCAATTGCTCAAATTTTTCTTCTGTCACATATACTGGCTTGACAAAACAGATGGACTGGTCTGCGGGGAAGACAGGGGCCCTTTCTGGACTTATCACTATCACTTGTATAGAAGATGATGAGATCAAATAAGTCCTGGACAGATGCAGAAGGGAAAAGCTCATACCCCTTTCAATCTGGGTGCATAGTTCATTGTAGGTGGCAGGCTTCAAGCGCCTGAGGGTGGAACCAAAATTGTAAAGACAAACATCTGCAAGATGCATGTTGGCATAGTTGATGGGGTAGGACCAGCAGGTATGCCCCGCAGCCCTGATTTCTGGGTTAGCCCATTCCCGCTGCTCTATCTCTGCACTCAGTACAACTGTGTGCACGGTGTTTTGTATGGCCCACTCCTCCAGCATGGCCTTGAGCTTCGTATGGCAGGCATACCCATCTGCGGTGTTCAATATTGCCAAGTAATAATTGACACCCAATGGGGAAACTGCCAATAAAACACCGACAAAACGATACAAGATTGGGCTGCACTTGTACACGTCAGATTGGATGCGCTTCTCTCCAAAGTCTTAGATACTGGCCAAGATCTTGGCATATGATAGAAAGATGACGTCATTATAGGCCCTCATTGCCCTCCCTTTAATAAAATTAATAATGGTTGCATTGTATAGGTTGGTATCCACTAAACTGGGGCCACCAAAACCTGATTGGATAGGATTCTGGCGGCAACCACAACTCTGTGCATCCATAAATTCACTGTTCTTTTATTGGTGAAGATGCTGTGGAGTCCCAACTGGAGACGTACCTGGACCAGGGGCATCCGCAGGTCACGTTCCATAATGGCCATCATGAGAGGGTAGGCTTTTTCACCTTTGGTTGAGGTACAGGCATCAGTTGGGGTCTTCTTGGTGGGGGGCACAGTTGGCATGGGCTTTCAGGGTTGCAGCCACAGTGGACTTTGCAAAACCCATTGCGGCCGCAATTTCCCCAAGGGACATAAGCTTCCCTTGCTTTTCAACCACTTTGAGAACAATGTCTGTAGTGATCTATTTTCTTCTGCGTCTTGCAGGCTGATTGTCTGGGGGAGGGACGTGTCTATCTTGGGAACTGGTCAATGCCATCTGATTGGCTGTTTTGGGGTTCTGGGCTCTCTGGGTGACCCCATGGCTAAAATGGCTGGTTCCAGATGCCATTGCTGATAAGGGATTTGGGTTAGCAGCTGCCTGTGCATGGTCGGCAAACAGGGCCATGCTGGAAGTTGCAGGGGAAAGAACAGACTCCTGTGTGGCGCTTGTGGAGGGGCCTGCGAGTTGGGAGTGGCCATAGACAGAGGCTTCACTGTTAAGAGACCCAGTGTAGCCCTGCATAATTTTGTCAAGGCCAGGGAACAGCTTGTTGACTTGGTTGTTGTTGAAAGAAGGCATAATAAAAATTTTATTATAATTTTAAACTCGAGAAGAGGAATGTATATTTTAGTCAATTTTATTGTTATATGTCAATTTTGTGAATAATACAATCTAAATTTTAGCCATCCTAAAATGGAATAGGATGAATTTTGAGAATGCCTGTGCTTCCTAAAAGAATTAGCACAAATTCACTCTATATCCTTTAACATCCTTTTTGAGACACCCATAGATTATATTTATTTCAAATTCATTGCAATTACAATTTGAAACTTGGTTCTTGGATTTGACAATCCCACAATTTCAGATTTGTTAATTTTCACATAAAGTCTATGATTTGTTTGATATACAGAAAATCTCAAATCTACATAAGAACCCTGCATTTCTGATTCATGTATCCCGCATTTGTTTGCTGGGTTTTGTCTTTTGTTAGTTGAGTTATCTGCTCAAGGGATTTGAAATTTGCAAATTTAAATAAACCAAAAAAAGTCAAATTAAATGGTTACTTTTATTAAATATTTTAATTATCACTCAGCTGAGTTGCCCGCAAAAGTGATTCAAAATTTGGACCAAGGATTTGACAATCCTGCATTTTTGTGTTCAGGTTCTGAATTTACAGTATATTACTATTATAAT
The DNA here is from genome assembly GCA_014839935.2 of Entomophthora muscae. Taxonomy (NCBI): domain Eukaryota; kingdom Fungi; phylum Entomophthoromycota; class Entomophthoromycetes; order Entomophthorales; family Entomophthoraceae; genus Entomophthora; species Entomophthora muscae. The sequence continues at coordinate 4,699 of QTSX02007487.1, read as the reverse complement.
TTACCTATTAAAATTTAAAACAATCTTAAAATATTAAAATTATAATTATAATTATAACTCTTAAAATTTATCTATTAAAGTTGAAATGATAAAAATTTAAAAAAATTTTAAGTATTATAATTTATATATTAAAGTTTAAATATTTTTTAATAGTGAATTATTTAATATTAAAATTTAGATATTAAAATATTTAATATTAAAATTTTAATATTACATATTTCAATATTAAAAATTTTAATAATTAAAATAAAAAAATAAATTTAAGTTGCAAGGGAAGATGATTTATTAGGGGGATGCAAATTGATAAGGGGGATGCAATTATTCCGGGGTATTATTCCCCAAAATTATATTTTCTGCCAATGTGTCCAATTGGGACCACATACTGTAAATTCAGAACCTGAACGTAAAAATGCGAGATTGTCAAATCCTTGGTCCAAATTTTGAATTACTTTTGCAGGCAACTCAGCTGAGTGAAAAAATAAAAATATTTAAAATAAACCATTTATTTTGATTTTTTTGGTTTATTTAAATTGACAAATTTCAAATCTCTTGAGCAGATAACTCAACTAACAAAAGACATAACTCTGCAAACAAATGCAGGATACATGAATCAGAAATGCGGGATTCTAATGTACAATTTGAGATTTCCTGTATTTCAATCAAATCATGGACATCATGTAAAAATTAACAAATCTGAAATTGTGGAGTTGCCAAATCCAAGAACCAAATTTCAAATCATAATTGCGAGGAATTTGAAATAAAAATAATTTATTGGTGTCTCAAAAAGGATGCTAAAGAATATAGAGTGAATTTGTGCTAATTCTTTTAGAAATCATAGGCTTTCTCAAAAATCACCCTATTCCATTTTAGGACGGCTAAAATTTAGATGCTTGATTACAGTAGATTTTAAAAAATGCTAATAATAAAGTAGAATTATATATTACAATCTATCTTATCATGTTGTCTTTCCTTTGGTGTGTTGATAATGTGCTTGCAATTAATTGGACAGCTTCACCTCCAGTTTCCTTGGCAATAGGAGGTGAAAATTTCCAATTAAATGCAGACACCTTATCAACAGCAAATGAACTATCAACACACCAAGGAAAAGGCAACATGGTAAAAACAGATTGTAATATATAATTTTATTTTATTATTAGTATTTTCCAAAATCTACTGTAATCAAGTATCCTTAATAGCAGTACATGAATACATAGTTAGTAAACTGATGGTTTATCTTTCCCCCTCCTTTCTTCCTTGAAAAGAAGATTTTTGGCCCCCAGCGTAGCCAGGGGCCAAAAAACTTTTAAAAGATTTCTACATCATCAGGAGAGTAGCTCATAAATCATTATATGGTTTTATGGTTGCTATGTTAGTGATTTAAAGTGCAGAATATTGCATCATTTCCAGTTTATAATAATTTTTTATTTCACTTAATTTCATGTCTAAACATGGGTGTTTAGATTGGATTTTTCATTTGATTTTATCCAGAGTGGAGCTTCTTGATTTGGGGTGATTTGTCCTAGTTACTTACTGTACATTCAATTTGGATTCCAGCTCCTGCAATTATTATTTGAGTTTACTAGTGGCATTCAAAAGTGATTTGAAATTTGGTTCTTGGATTTGACATTCCCACAATTTTCAAAAAACATAGCAAACTTAATGGAAATGGTTGATGGATTTGAATGCTTCAAATTCTGATTCCAGTTAATTCATTTTGTCCATTGGAAATATGCAGTTTGACTTGAGATTTGCAAAGTGTCTATGAGTTCCTGCATTTTTAAAAATCCAAATAAAAACACAAAAAATTAAATAATTAAAAAAGGCCATCCTGCAAAAGTGATTCAAAATTTGGACCAAGGATTTGACAATCCTGAATTTTTACGTTCAGGTTCTGAATTTACAGTACTCTTCTGTATGTGGTGGACAACTCTAGCGCTAATTGCTAGAGGGGTGGTGCTTAACATCCTGGTGGTGGCTGAGTGTCTTATAAAAGGCAATATTGAAAGCAAATTAACAAAGAATTGGTTCTCTGGAGGTATTGTGTACCTGTACAACAAAGCTAACGTAAAACAGTTGTATAGGATATGCTCTACAGTTTGGTAGCCCCACAGTGTCTTCATTTTATCCAGCGCCAGCCAGCAGATGTATATTTAAAGAGGGACGTCCTCCAGCTTCTTCACATTGGCCTTCATAATGCAGTGTAGTACTACCCCAAGGTAAACAGCAAGATGAAGTTGCTGTGAGGTATAGATTCCAGCAAATAAGCAGAATTTCTTGTAGATTATAACTAATCAATTATTATAGGCAGTGTTTGAAAAATTGAGTAAAGGAGAGTCAGGCATTTTGGAGGCATCTGTGACCCACGCCTCTGTGAACAATATGAATAAAGGTTTAATATTATTGACTAAAAATGCATTGCTTGTTTGATTTGATATTGATCTTATTAAATTATTGAATATTGCAGCTTTGATGTCTTCTTGTGGAACGTGAAATTGACTTTTTTTCAGGTTTATTTCATATCTGTTCATAGTTGAAAATGGAAAACGTTCAAGGTATTCAAATATATATTTATCAAAATTCATGTTGACATTTATTTGGATATCCATCATTCCTTTGAAGTTGGTACTTGCACCTACTTCATAGGCTTCTTTGACCCAGGTTGAGCTTCCTTCTGGCGCTTTGAATTACCTATTCATTGCATCTTTTGTTGCATATTGATTGATGTTATATTGTACTATTTTATTTATTTTTTTTACAGGGGCTACCAGTGATTGGTAACCCCTGTAGAACCAACTCAGTGTAAAAGCTGCCACTTCTGCAACCTTGTCCCCATCCCTATTTATAACTAAAGTAAATACAAATAAAACATAAAAAGACTTACTGATTGTTTCCCCTGTGATCCCTCATCCACAGGTGCCTCTTCAGCAAACTTCATGAGCGTTGGATGCTCTTCATTTGTTTTTCTGGGTTTGATTTTCCTTATTTTCTGTGTTATTTGTGTTTCCTCTTGATTTTCATTAGTTGAATTTTCTTTGTTTTTTGAGGCGCTCCTGCTTCTTGACTGTGTTTTGTTTTCATATGTTTCCATTTGATTATTTCCCTCTTTGTTTGTTTTATTTCTTGTGGGATTTCAGTTCCTCCAATCAGTTTGATCTTCATATTGTTTTCTTTGGCCCCCTACTAGAACTCCCACAAATTTTAGGCCATGTCATTGAACTTCAGATTTGATAGGATTGTTCCCTGGAGATTGAGAAACACTTATTTGTTCTTTTTGTCTATAATATTTCCTAGTTTATTCAATCTTTTTCTTTTGACTGGATTAGTGGCTAGCCCTTGTTACCCAGCTTTTCTGTTACTATTTCCCAGATATTTTTTTCTAGTTCAACAACCTTTTTCAGGTGTGCTTCTAATTTGTTTATCAAGTTATAGATACTTGAAATTTTGTTTGAATTACATCAAAAAACTGCTTTTTATAGTACTACCTTCAACGCATGAATATTTTTCATCATCATTGATAAATTAAAGACCATAAATGTAAATGTTGCAATAGAATATTGCAATTAGACATCCACTCTTGATATTTTGATATTATATGCATAACTCAATTCATATTGTTTAATAAAATTCATTGTAAACTTGTCCTTTTTCATTGTAATTTATTGAAATGAACTGTATTTATATTAGAGAGCCATAAATGTTTAGTAAAAATATTGATACCTAGTGCATTTTACAGCCTGTATATTCACCTTATGATAATGATTCAGTAAAATTTAAGTCAGATTTTGTGAATTAGTAATAATTTAATGGATCAATCAACTACTGTATATGACCATTAATTGGCAGATTTTATTTGCTGTGACTATTGTTCATTTTCTGATATTTACACACTAGTATCCAATTGGTTGGTTTCACATCCAATTGTACAGGCAATAGGAAACATGGTTGCCACCCCAACCACATCTGATCATGGGGTAGCAACTTGATTTCCTATTGCCTGTGTGATTGGATGTGAAACCAACCAATTGGATACTAGTGTGTAAATATCAGAAAATGCACTATTGCCACAGCAAAGAAAATCAGCCAATTAAAGGTAATAAACATTAATTTATTAATCCATTACATTATCATTGCTTTGCAAAATCTGACTGATAAGTTTACAGAATTATTACCAATAGGTAAATATACAGGCTTAAAATGCACTATGTATCAATATTTGTACCAAAAGTTAATGGCTCTCTAATATAAACACAGTCCATTTCAATAAATTACAATGAAAAAGGCTAAGTTTACAATGAACTTTATTGAAAAATATGAATTGAGTTATGCACACAATATCTAAATATCATGAGTTGACATCTAATTTCAATATTCTATTGCAACATTTACATTTATGGTCTTTAATTTATCAATAATGATGAAAAATATTAACGCAAATAATTATATGTTACTGTATCAGATGTATACCATTTTATTAATTACAGTAGTTTTAAAATCTATGGCAACAAGCAAAAATTCTTCAGATTTAAACAAAATGATTTCAGATTTAAAAGAAATCCAACTCTCAGGTTAAAATATATACTCTGTTAACAGGGTTTATTGGCGTTAATGGGCAAAATGGGTCAACACAGCAACAAAAGGCTCACACACAAAGCAAAACCATTCAAAATATAATCCAAAATACATCAATTCACAAACAAAA
>QTSX02007486.1:0-35124 GCA_014839935.2 Entomophthora muscae | reverse complement strand
CAGTAAGTATAAGTAATGAGAAGGAGAAGCCCTCCTCACTGTTGACACCTGTAAAATAAACAACTTTATGCCCAGAATTCATTATTCTCTTGCAGGAATTATCTATTTTGCTCAAATTTAATTATTCTGCTTGCATCTATTTGTGAATCCACAACACAATACAAACTTGCATATCCTTATCCTCCTGGTTACACTCCTGGTGCTCCAGTCAAACCACACCGGGCTCTTGACTTGGAGTATTTCCACCCCCATCATCTAGCTCTTCCTGCCTGCTATGAAGGAGATTTCTACTGCTCCCCCTACCCAATGCACCTCCTGCCCAGGACTTCAGTAAGTTGGGGTTTGTCTATATCGCAGTATTGGGGCTGGCCAACCAAGTTGTGCCCCATACTGAGAGTTGGCACCCCCTAGCTACTGCAGTTAACTACCTGGTCCAAATTGTGTCTATTGTGTACATGGTCTTCCAGGCCCAGCCTGTCTCCCCTGTGGGAGCCCAGTCAGACTCTGGTATTGCTCATGACACTGGACCCTAACTGTTTAAGGGCAATTATAACTCTCTCCTGGCCTACAACTGAACATGGTGCCCCTCTCACGCACTCAAACTGATGCCCACAAGTGCCTCCAAACTTCCCCTTGATCATACCAATAAGCTGAAACGAATAGTGTGTATCACCCTCACTGGGGTGATTGGCATTATCATTCCAGCCTGTGGTCTTGGGTGGAGAAGTTTATGTCAGACCTGTTTAGAATTAGCACCAATCTTTGCGGGCCTTGCCTGTCCAATTTCTGAAAATGATGGGCTGGCTCCCTAGGTGGATTCATGAGGAGCGTATCTGTGTGCTGGGGAAGATTTTATTGAAGGTCAATAGGTTAGCCTCTTGTTCGAAACCAGTTGCCGCGGGGTCTCCAAAGGCAGGACCGGCTTGAAAATATAGCTCCTTGCCCGTGAAGTTCAAGCAAGGGCAAGATACTTTATGATTGGGTCAATGGCCTAAAGGGGCTGGCCTCGCTATTCTGACACTTGCTGCATGTGTATCTTGTTTACTAATAGTTGCTTGGATCATGTTGGTAAATCTATTTCTCTTTAATGGTAGGAGATCTGGTAATCCTGCCTTATTTGGCAGGGGTATCAAAGTTTTACTGGCTGGTTATCAAGTACAAGGCTAGATGTGTTTTATTGTATGCAGTGTGCTCTAGCAAAGTATCAGATAGCTCTTTTTTCAATATGCACTTAATGTTTCAGAAACTATGGGTATTCCAGATTTGAATGGGTGTCTGGGGTTGGATTCATGGTTGTGTTTTTGTTTGACTCATGGCTATGCTTTCAAAGGAGTACCTAGGTGTTCCCAAGCTGGTTGAGGCATTCCAACTTGGCCCCAGGGAGCCCGGTTTGATTAATGGGGCTTTCGCTTGCCCTGCCTCTATGTCGATGTTCTCACGGGACCTTCTCCGTGGTTGGAGTTTTCTGGTATGGACTGGTCAGGCAATCCAACGATAATAACATTTAGTTGACCCCACTTCCCCAACCGCCGTGGTCCTTTTACCGTCGCTATTATGAACTTTTTATAAAAATCTAGTTTATTTTTAAAAGAATATGATTTCAACTGGGTGCCATTATAGGTGTATTGCTGGCTCTGGATGTGAGATGGTGAATAGTTCAGGGTAGGTGGCACATTCGCATGATGATTGATCTCAAAGTCAATCGAAACCGGGTTCGAATTCAGTTTTGCTGTATATCCTTGGATGCAATGAATCAGAGCGTAATCCTTTCAATAATGGATTCATTAATGCATGTAGGTTGATGCAATACCCATGTGTACGAGTTGGGCCGACCCATCAAGCAAGCGTGGTGATTGGTTCGCTTGAAGCAATATCGGTATGCTGGATGCATGTGTGGATCAAACTGCATGAAGGTTTTTTAGTGAATTGGACTTGTGGTCGATACCCCTGAATGGGGTTTAGTCTTGGCTGGATATAGGGAATTTAAGCTTTTGTTTGCCAGTAAAGTTCAAGTAGGATTTTTTAAGAGCGTTGCTGACTCCACATGGATACATCAGTGAAGGCTATCGGATTAGCCGAACAGGGCGAGGCATATCGCGTCCATGTATAAATTAGTAAATAAGGCTCTGGTATCGAATTACGCTTAGCTAGCGGGTAGTTTTATGGTTGGGCCCCTAGTCGAGCCTTGGTCCTGCACTGCCATCTGTAGAACCTCCATGGGATTCAGTTTAGGCGAAAATATTTTCAACACATTTTTGGATTTGAATGGCGTATAGCTTCCCTTGAGCTGCTCATTCTTGAGGTAGCCAATCATAGGAGACCACTGCTGTTTAGAGCTTTAATAAATTTATATTTTAAAAATTATAAGAGGGTGCTTGGGTTTATGACGGGCAGGTATCAATAATATAGAATATTAAATGCAGTTAATAATGGAATCAAAGGATAGCATTTGATGAATGGCGTTTCAGTGGCAACAAGGATCTGCGATCAAGCATTGCCAGACGATCCGAGCCACTTCATGGATTCGAATCAGACTTGATCAAGGGGTGTATGCCTCGCAATAGATTCTACTTATGATTCCAGCCCTCATTTGCAAATTTAATACCAATTGCTTATAGAAATATACCTTTCCTTTGCTACACTTAGAACTAGTAGCTTATCCTTTCCCCACCTTTAATATATGATGGATTCCATGGACGTCGAGTATGCGAGTAAGTACAGATCTGCAATCCCCCACAAGAACCAAACCAGCATCCACAATTTTATCAGTGTTAAGCTTTATTTTTACAAACAACATATCAGCCTCACTTCCAGAAGTGAATAGCTTATCCATTTTATCTTTTTTTAAATTAGTTTGCATCGCAATAGTCTATATTCAATCGTTTACTTAAGTTTATTAGATGCTATAGCCAAACATAGGCTTTCTGATAAAAAGCGTCGCCCCACACCAATAGCTTTTCCTCTTTATCCCAATAACTCAAACAATATTCCAGGCAACGCTGCACCCCCACCAGCTGCAACTCTAAGCCCAGGTGTTGCTGGACGAAGGGTTTCCGTTTCTGATCGGAGCCAAATAGGGCCTGGGGTTCATCCCCCGTCTCTTCTACCACCTCTTCAGTTAGCCCTGGGTTTCTGTTCTCTCCCACCTTCACTGGTTCAAATATAGCTCCATCCGTCTCCAAGTTGCGTCGCACTTCCCAATTTTTCTCCAAGCTTACAAACTCGTTCGTGAAATCTCCCAATCCCAAGGCGTCCTTAGCTGTCCCCCGTCCCGATCACCGTAGCGATCGTTCGACTCTTTCTCAGCATTCCTCAAGGTCCTCATCGGCTTCTCATCCTCTTGAGGCTGCTTCAAATCTTAGCCAGATCAATGAAGCCTCTATTGGGGCTTCGCCAATAATTCGTTCCCGAAGTGATTTTGACCCAATACTTGGCGGTCCAAATCCCAAGCTTGATTTGAATGGGGTCCCCCCTGACTTGAGGCGAGACAGCATGTATAGTGTAACTTTGCCTTCCCTTCTTTCGACTCATTCTTTAGGTTCGTACTTCCGCCACTGCACCCGCCAGTAATCGCTCCTGTCCCGATAGCCCTATAGATAGCTGCTCGTTAAAAGATACCATGTCTGCTCACTTTAATATCCCCGAAAAGATTTCAGAAGACCGAGAAGTCTTTCTGAGTGCTTTGCGTTCCTTTAATCAGATCCAGCCTGGGTTGGGGGAAGGGCCTGGTAATGGTCACAGCGACTTTCAGCAACTGCGTGATGCGCTCCATAATTTCAAAGTCAGCGACAAGGGCGATTGCAGTGAATCTCCAGAAGAGGGTTGCCGTAAAGATTCCCTCTCCACCACATTCACTGGAGAAACTAGTGGGTCCGAGCCGGATTCGGTTCCATCCGAAGCTCTCCTGGGGTTGAGCGAGGCTCTCGCTCATGTCAGGTTAGCGGCTACCGGGAGTGTTTCCAACCCTCGCCAGTGTCCTCAAGGCGCCATCTTTCCTCGAGTTCACCTTGCCGAAGAGACTTTTAGAGATGATGCGAGTGAGACCGCCAGCCTAGTAGATGAGTTGCCTGCAATTAGCGACATGTCACCCCCTCTTATGGCCAAATGCCTCTTCAACAATGACAATCGAATCCTTCCTCACAATGAAATCGCTGAATACCTTGGCAAACGGTAAGAGGCTGCACTGACTATTTCTAAACTTACCAGGGGCGACTTTTACGCCCAAGTCCTGCATGCCTACATGGACCACTTCAACTTTACTGGCCTTCGTCTTGATGAAGCCTTCAGGTTGGTTATGCCTTGAACTTGAACTCATCTTTTAGGTCCTTGTGCACTCACTTATTTTTGCATGGTGAAACCCAAGTGATTGATAGGATTCTGGCTGAATTTGCTCGCCGATACTGGGACTGCAACCCCGATTCCGTGTTCAAGAGCCAAGGTAAAGGATCCCCTTTTCCTTCTAACGTTTCAGATGTCGTCTATGCAGTATCCTATTCCATTCTGCTTCTCAACACCGACCTTCACGTGGCGCGGAATCATCACAAGATGTCGCGAAGTGATTTCATTAAAAATACAATGTCTGCCATTGACTCCTGTACTCGTGCCGCTTTGGTTGAAACTGATGGCAGCCAAGCAGCCGGTGGAGCTTCCCGCAGCCGATCAGGAGAAAGCTTCCTTCGTCCTGGGCCCGCTTGCAACGATGAGATTTCACACACCCTTAAAGTAAGTATCCTACGCCGTTTACTTCTAACACGATAGGAAATGTATACGTCAATCAAGTCAAGCCAGATTCTACAGCACATTGAGCCCAAAGTAGCGGTAGGGCGCCGAACTTCAACCGCTAGCTCTCCAACCTCATCATTGACATATGGCAGCAGCCTCTACCGAGCACGCTCCGCAACTCGCCTCAAGCAGGCCGCCGCCCATGGCAAAAAAGTGCCCTCGTGGGATTTGCAACGACAGAAGAGTGGCAATTCTTTAAACCTAAGCCAGATGAGTTCACGTACCGAAACCCCTGATCTCTTCTTCAATGCCTCGCGTCCGCCTCCACCCCAGCCGCCTTCTATTAATGCCAAGGTCAATCCCACCGAGGCCGCCGCCTACCCATACTTTAAATCTGGGCTCCTTACCCGCAAGCATCTTTATGAGCGTACCGATCGTAAAGCACCTCACCGGACCTGGAAGGATTGCTATGTAGTCGTCGATCGAGGTGACATTCGCATGTATCGGGCGGACCGGCAACGACCTGATAGTGAACCTACTGATCCCTCCCTGCAGCTGGGCGTGGTCTCACTTCGCCACTGCTTGGCAGTGACACTACCTCCGCCCGGCTACTCCTCTTCCCGTCCCTATGTTTTTGCACTACAGTTGCCATCTGGAGGCGTCTTTCTGTTTCAGGCAACGTCAGCCGATCAAGTGGCAGAATGGGTCGTGATCTGCAACTTCTGGGCTGCGCGAGAAAGCAAAGAACCCCTCCCTGGCGGCATCTGTAGCATCGACTATGGCTGGGGGACAGCATATGGCGATGACGGCGATGATGACGAGGCGGATGATGCCTTGGGGGTTGGTCGATTGCCGGCGCCTGATAGCTATCAGCCTGTTTCTAGTCGTCAGCTGTTTAGTGAGCCCCAGTCACAATCTAGGTCGCTGCCCAACATACAGGAATGGCGCCCCCTGCCTTGCCCATGGTTCGTTCCCTCCTAGGCGAGGATGAGCAGCTGGAAGCTCTACTGCGGCAGATTGCGTCGCTGGATAGCGAGCTAGTGGAACACATGGAGCTACGAGGCACTATCCATCGGCGTATGCCCCCGCGCTCGCCCCATTACTCGAAAGCCTTCTCCAACTGGGAGAGGAAGTCGCAATATCTGCTACGCGAGCTTATCAAGTACCAGACCTACGCCGATGTATTAAAACGCACCCTTGCAGCGAATCGTGGTTTAACTTGTCCCGAGGATTTAAACGAAGAGAGTGATGGTGAAGAGGATGTTACCGAATTCATTCCCTTTGATCCCTCCCACGAATCCCTTCCAGCCATCCCCTCCCCTGCCACTCTATAATCCTAACTAATCCCCAAATAAAAAGCTAATGCCCTCCTTCTAAACCAAGTATACATATTTACCGCAACTAAACTTGCCAAATCCCACCCCCAAGCCTTTCAATACTTGACTCTCAATAAACCACCATTCAAAGGCCACCCCTGTGCAGAGAACCACATCTCATGTGAACACTCCCAGGCCTACTTGTATAATTCCAACATGATCCCTTGCACCATTGAGGAAACTCAAATCTAGCACCGATAAACTCTAACCCTACACCGACCATCCCCAAGTAACCAGTTGGAATGTACCCAAGGTTTCTGAAGGCAATGTACCATCCATCAGGATGCGGCTTAGATTCCGAAAAGAACCCCAAACCTATTCACATTCAGCTCTTTACCCCGCTGGGTACCTGGTCTTGATCTATAGCCTGCACGTCAGACTTATCCCCCCTGCCGGTACTTCAAAGCCAAATCCTGCCCGCCACCCTCAAATAAGGTATTTTTTTAAAATAGAACTTTATTGAAACTCTGAAGAGCGGTGGTATAAATGGCCACAACCTTAAGGAGTTGGGGATAGGGAATGAGGAAAATGGGTCATTGATATATCGAGATCTCACCGGTGTCTACAAACAACTCCCCTACAACATTTCATCCTTGAATTAAGGCCCTAATGTAAACATCAGTTGTCTCACGGGTACCCGTGGCTGAAGTTTCCTACAATATTCCTGTCAGGCACCCACCCACTCGGAAGTAATCTTCCAAGATGGTGAATGATTGCAGAGGGATTTAGACCAGTCACTAGAGATCCCACAGGCAGAGACACCATTCCAAGGTGGAATAGCTCTCCAAGCAGGCAGTAGCAACCAAACAGTGGGTTGAAGCGACCTAAGAAGAAGTACACCCCCAAATAGCTAAGGAGGAAGGCAGAAGCCAGCAGAAGGAAGACCTGGGGATCAGTGGTCTTCTTGGGGGACTGATAATTCTGAGGCTCTTTCTTCCAGGGTGGACTGTGTGACAATAGGGTCGCAGTGTACCAGACTCCTGGAATTAATCAACACCAGGATTTCTCTAGATAATGGGAATCAGGAGAGGTACCAGAATCAGCTCATGTACCCAGCAAAATGCTGGCCTTAAAAGCCTGCAACAAGATTATCCAGAAAAGCCATTCATACCCAAGAGACTTCCAAATGGAAGCCTTGGGCAATCTCATGGGTTTGGATAGAAGGGGTTAAGTCAAACTAAAATAAACAGTAATTTGCTTGGGTGAATGAAGACTTTATTGATAGAAAAAATCCATAAAGATAAGTTATCAGCCTTATATAGCATGATAGGAATGAAATAGTTGGGAGCAAGATGTAAAGAGGTCAAGGAAATTTGGAGATGTTTCTGGAGAAATTGAGCGGTTAGGGACTTAAAACCGGCGAATCTAACTACTTCCATAATACTTGTGTTCCTTACAACAAAATAGTTAAAATACCCTCATATTATGACCCTAGCCAACAGGCAAGGCGTAGTAACTCAACAGCTATCTCCACAAGGAAGATGGGGGCCAGGAGTATTCTCATAAGAAGAAACTGCAGAAGACAGACCTGGAGCCAAACCAGAATAGTCAAAAACGTTGACAACATCACCAGGATTGATAAAACAACCATGTAAATCTAAATCTGGAGCCGTTGGTTGGTTGGCGTCAAGAGCAAAAGGTAACAATTGGTTGATATCTGAATTTACCCTAACATCAGCTAGGTCCAGAGCAACTGAGTCCAGGGAAGACCTGGGGTTGAATCCCGTTCTTGGATTACAAGAATAATTCAAACCATCCCAAACCCCCAAAATAGGTAATATTGAACACTTACTACCTACTAATTCTTCATTTATAGGAGCTCCTAAAGGACCAGAAATAGCCCCATTCTCTATACTTGGTGCCACCAACTTATTGTTGACAGGAATATTTCCAAGAAGATTCCTGACAATTCCATTCATGAATCAAGGTCCTAATCCATCTTGGTCATTTTTCAGAGGCTGGGATAAAGGCAAAACCCCAGGATTCAACCCTGGGGACAGGTTGGACACCTTGACCAACTTGAACACACCAGGTCCCGCAAATAAGGTATATATAACCTTAGGGCTTTAACAATACCCTACCACAGAAATTCTCATAACCAGGTGCCATGATCTCTAAATACTATGGGCCAACCAACCCTCTATCTTTACCTGGAAGCAGGCTTGGACCTTCAAGATTCCTACCTTGGTGATCCTCATCCTCACAAAATCAATTGTCAGGTCACAAGCATATATTCATCCAACCTCCCCTACCCATAATTGATCCCCAACCACTACCAGGATCAAGCCACAATAACTCTAGCTTAAAGGTCAAACCCATACCTCAATAAAGCTGCTGCAACCAATCCAGACAACTCAGCCACCAACATACCTCAAACTATATAGGGGAGTGCTGATTGAGTCACCCCATGTTAGATCTAACTTCATAGCTCCACTCAACCTCATCAACCTGGCAGGATCCCATATCCTCTTATAGAAAGCAAACCAAATTATGATAACAATCCCACTAAATATACCCAGAACACTGGCAACCCCTACCCTGCTCAGTGTCATCTGAGCTACCCTCTCAGTGGCCCAGCATCTTTAACACACTGTATAAGGATCTTCACTCCTCTCAATAAATATCATATCCTAACCTCCTTACAGTCCCTCTCAGACAATTGTCTTTCTCCCAACCCCCAATTACAGAATATAACTAGCTTGGTTGCAATAAAGCTACTATCTCATATCCTCCTTGCCAAGAATTTGAGCTCACCAGATGGTTCAACTGGACTAGTATCCAATTGTACACGGATCAGCAGACACAACAGCCCCCTCTGTTACTTCTGACCTGCAGTGCTCCATATTGCCAAGTATAAGTGCAATTTTTCCTGAAGCTTCCAGATCCCTACCAGCCTCCCACCACCTGAAACAACTCCACAAAGCCTATTTGGACCAAAATCACAGTATAAAACCCACTTCTTTCCCCCAAAAACCAAGCTCACCTGGTCTGTTGATCTTGACACTGAATCCTCAGCGCTCATCTTTCATTCATCTGAGAGACCCTTCTTTGTATAACCAACCATCAAGTCCTATACCCAGGACCTCGATCCTCCCATATTAAAGGCTTCCACCCAAGATCTTTGGTGTGCCAAGCATCAAGGCTAACCTCAACAGCCACACACTGGTATATTGCCAGGGATCAGGTTCAACCAGCCCCTGCCCTTGAACCATATCATAACAGTGGATGAGGTGGGCAAGGTTGAACCAGATCCAATCAAAGGTCTAAAGCCCCTGATCTGGATTGGTGGTGGAACTGATAGGGTCTATCCAGATGGGCAGTCTGGGCCTGCTGTAAGCCCTGGGAGCAGCTGTTTAATGCTCACCAGCTCAAGTGACCGTTCCAAGCAAATTTGACCCCCCCAGCTAAGTGTAGAGCTCTTGGGATGGTTGTGTGCCAGGGCACCGTGTAAGACCTAAGACTTCCCTGACAGCAGCTTCTGTTGTACCAAAGCCTGTGCTTAACCATCCCCAATGGATTGCTAATTCCCAAGGATAAGGATAATGCAGCTAGGGTTGAGACAATAGAGCTATTTACAAGCCTAAGCAGGAGGAGGTCAAACAGCTTGAGATAATGGAGCAGCCATGGCTTCTATACCCAATCCTGCTGTTGTAACTGTGCTGTTTTAGCAGAGTTACAAGGGGAAAATATTTAGAAATTATATTATGTTCTTTATTGAGAGATAAGTATTATATAATCATTGTGAATTAATGGATAACAGGAACATGATTGTGTTGATCACACAGCTGGATGGTGAAGGGGGTGGCTTGATCCTGGTAGTGAGTCAAGCACCAAAGCAAGGTATCTATTGTAAGGAATCATCATTTGTTCATGTTGTTGGATTTGGAAATTTGAGTCAACTTTCTAGTTTGGCTTTGAGTGACTGGATAATTGGATGGCAGGTCACAAACCTTCTTATTCAGAACCTTGCTGGCGGGTCAAGCCTGCTTTTTTGACCCCCCCAACTGAAGGTCAGCCTCCCCTGGGGGTAGGTTGTCAGGAGCCCGGGCGCCATATTGTACTAACTGTTGTTTGGTGGTGGGTAGGACGGTCTCACACTGTTTTTGTCTTGCTTTTCAGGGTCTTTATCAGGGATCCAGTATTGGGCAGCCAGCCCATTTGTTTCCAGGGGTGACCCAGCCAGGGTTTTTGCGGGCAATGCCCACCACAAGAGAGGAACCAACTTAAAAAGGTAGGAGGTGGACTTTCCCACCCAGGACCACAGGCTGGCAGCCAGGATTATAGTGTCAATCACCCCTGTGAGGATGATGTACACAATCCCAAACAGCTTGCCAGAATGGTTGGTTGGGAGGTTGGGAGAGGAAGCAGGAATAGGTTTTGGGGTCACAGGAGGTTCCATGGGCAGGTTATAAGCAGGTAGATAGTTGAATTTCCCTCTGAACAACTTGGGTGTTGAAAATATCCATGGGCCTTGTTGATTGTATCTAACAGCAGATTGTATGTGGGAAAAAGGGTCAAGTTTGAGTATCTTTTCTGGGGTGTAGTCCTTGTATTCAGATTTCAGAGGGTAGTTGGTAAAATGGACAGGTCCAAAGGGTACACCAGGAGGACAGAAAACTGCAGGCAGTGGTGCAGGAGGGCCAGGAGATCTTAAACTGAATTGGTAGATAGCTAATACAAAATAAGGCAATAGCTGTGTGAGCCAAAATAACATAACCTTTATTCAAAAATGGCAATAAGGTTTGAGAGCAAGATCTATAGGAATATATAGCATCCTGCCTCCAAACTTAGTATTTCCCATAAGGGCTTCATCAAAATATTGGGAAAAATGCGGGCAGGTGGCCAGGAGGCCCAGGTGTAAGAGCAGCAAAATGGCACCTTGGCTGGATGTTCTCTCATTGGTCAGAACGTCCAAATTGGTCACTTGAATTCCTTGATTTTTGGCTGCAGTCACAAGGTTGGGCCCAAATCCCGGGGTTCTCCTTGTCAGTTGAGTTTGATTGGTTACTTGAGAGGACTTCAAGCTCATGAAGTTCACGGGGCCACCTTCTCTGCCTCCATTAGGCAATTCAAGAAACTCCTCCTCAGGAACCATCATAATTGAACCTGTACTGGTATTCTGACTTCAGGACTTAGCAGGGCCTTCAGCTTGCAGGGGCTCAATCTCAGAAAAACGCGGACAGGCAGGATCTTGGTCCATGGGGCCAGCGGCCTGCAGGAATTTGGGTTCAGGGTTCAAATCTCGCCCTTGGGCCCAGGTTTTGAGGGGTAACAAATTGTCAATCCTGGCAGTCTTAGGCGGTTGTGATGGAGGATCTTGTCCTGTCTTTGTCTTCTGAGTCCTTTCACAAAGTAAAAGTTGTTTTTGTTTACCTTTAGGATAATGGCAGGGCCCACTTTCTCTGGCTGTAATTTACTCTTGTTGGTATTCATTACCCAGACTTTGTCGCTGGCCTCATGTCTGTCTTGGATGGGAACAAAGGTATTCTGGAGGCATTTTTATTCTCTTTCTAGTTGGTTGCTGTTAGCCTGTATGACCTGAGGGTCCAAGCGGGGTGGAACTTTACTGGGCATTTCCAGTTTGGGTCCTGATAGCGCTTGGATAATATTGGGCTGTGTGCCATAAACTAGCTCAAAGGAGCTTTTCCCGGTGGATCTGTTCACGCGGGTCTGATATACAAGTAATGCAGTTAGTAGCTGCTTATATCAGTCCTCAGGTTGTTGAAACAGCAGGCTCAAACCGCCAGCAAGGTTCCAAGTAAGCAGGTTTGTGACCCGCAATCCAATTATCCAGTTACTTGAAGCCAGACTAGGAAATTGACTCAAATTTCCAAATCCAACAACATGAACAAATGATGATTCCTTACAATGGATACCTTGCTTTGGTGCTTGACTCACTACCAGGATCAAGCCACCCCCTTCACCATCCAGCTGTGTGATCAACACAATCATGTTCCTGTTATCCATTGATTCACAATAACTATATAATCACTATCTCCCAATAAAGATCATTATATAGTTTCTAAATATTTCCCCCTTGTAACTCTGCTAAATGAGCACAGTTACAACATTAGTAGAAGAATTAGGGTTTCCATCCTACTTTATCCCCCAAAATTCTGCCTGTTACCTGTACTTGCAGTGGCTAACAAATCCTTGATAGAATCATGTCTGGCCTCCTGCTGAATTGGGCACCGTACACACCTGATACCAAGATACCTGATGGGTTTGTCCTCTACCAGAACATGGTGATCCCACTCCCTGCGTTCAATGCCCTGTCAGCACAGGAGTTCTTCCAGGCTCTCTCTGTTATGCCTCAAGCAACTGAAAAAATCACTATGTCAGCCTACGTAGCCCAGATACTTCAAAGCGCGGCCCTGGAATCCTTTTCTGGGGCCAACAATGACAACACTGCTGCATAGATCCAATTGGCCCAAAGCAACCTGGCCCAAATGGAATGCCTGCAACAATTATGGATTTCAGAGATCTCCATCCAAATGACTTATGACGCTGGCACTTGGTGCAACAAGCGACATAAAAAACACACAGAGAAAGATTAAGACACCTTCAAACAAGACTTCTTGGCAAGATTTGTGCTAAAAGACACCACACTTATGATCATACACCAAGTAAAGAACCTAAACCATACTGGCACTGTGAAAGAGCTCACCTGCACCTACAAGGAACTATGACTATGTGCCCCCTCTGACATGGCCTTTGACACTCCAGCTACCCACCTCATGTACTATAACACGCTTAAGTTGCATGTAATGAGGCACTTAAACCTGGACCAAGTGATCAATCTGCAAAGTCTGTATTGTGAGGCAGAGAAAGCAGAACAAACGTACAACACCCTCCACAAGGCGCAAACTGGAAAGCAAGAGAGGCCCAAAGTCTCCCACCCAGCTGGGCGTTCCAATTGACTACCTCCTGGGAACAACAGCAGCAACGCAAACCATAACCCCATAGGTTTCAATGGACACAGAAACAGGAACAACAACTAATCAAACTGCACTTATTTCTGTGCCACTACCACACAAGACAACCAATACAAGGGAAAAGCCCAGGGAGAGCACTAAGCAAGCCAAGCTCTCCCTGCACAATTCCTGACTCACCCAACAACAAGTACTGACCCAAGGACGTGGACCAGTGACCAATGATCCAAGTACTCTCAGAGGATCCAGTACTTTACACCATCACCAGAGATCCCAATAAAATGATGTCTTACCCTTTCTGCTTTCACAGTTACACAGGCTCAGCACTCCTGGACTCAGGCGCAGACCAAACCCTAGTCAACAGCAGCTTTATAGACAATTTCAAGCTATCCACTAATCCTTTGCGATTAAAAACATGGTTTTAGCTGATGAACATCACATTGCCGTGACAAGGGAAACTTCCCCCTTCTCTGTCATGCTTGAGAACCTGCATTCCACCATCCAAGGACCCGTCATTGAATTTTCCAAGTTTGAAATTGTACTGGGTTTGGACTGGTTGTGTTGTGAATGCCGCCATTCACCATGTTTTGATTTTGCCTTTGATGGGCTTTTTTGAGGACAAATCTCTCTCTTTTGCTTTTGCCTCTTGAAATGAGTCAATGGCTGAATTAGGAAATACAATTGTTTGGTTTTGTGACTGTGCACAACTCACTTGCCTCACTCATGCTGATGGCAAGTGATCCTACCGTCCTGGTAGGGTTTTGTAGTATTGTCTACCACTATATATTCTTTTTCCTATTCACTAATAAAATTAAGTTCTATTCACATTTTTGTCTGTGTGTCTTCACGTACTTTGGCGCCTCTCTAGCCACAACTAGTAGAGATTATCCATCCAGGGCCACAAGATAATTGCATAGCCTTCCCTGCCATTCTAACTGAGACTAGTACAAATCCAATCCTAAGGTTAGGATTTCCCGTTGTGTGTCTGTGCTGCGCCTCAGAACACAACAAAAATGGTGCTCACTACAGGGGCTGTAAGCCCCTTGGTTATCCCTTTCACATCCACATTTTCAGGTCCTTTGCCTCTGCCTATACAAGAGCCAACTTCACCTGAAATTACTAGCCCTCTTATTGAGGAAGACATTTCAGACCTGCCTATTGTCCCTACTGTACTGAACCTTGGGAATGGTCCCTTCCTAGTTGCTTACCCCTTGGGTGTCCCTGACTTAGAAAAAGTCATGGCAGTAGCCCTTGGGATAGCCTGTGAAGGAGCCATCCCTTGCCTCCAGTTGCAGTTCAGTTGGTCTGAATACTACAAACTGATTGTAGCTCCACAATTTCCACAGCATTTCCTCTCAGTGGCTGGCTCCACTGAACGCTTATTGTCATTCTTTTTGCAGCCTGCCTTAGCCCACCATCAAATGGTGTTAGGGCTCAACGTTCAAGAAATCTTGTCTCTACAAGCAGCTGTTGCTCATCACTGGGATCAATTTGCTGCCTATCAACAGTGGATTCATTCCCTGTTCTCCTTGATATCAGACAACCCACGCAACTCTGTCACCTCCCAGACTTGTTTGATTAATTCCATTGAGCAAATGCGCCAGTCCATCCCCAAATATGTCAGAGAGCATCTATATGAGTTTTACCAGTTGGAATAACCCTGGCAAACTCAGGTGGATTCCACCCTGAACGCTTATCTCACTGACTTCAAACGACTTGTACAGCAGCTCAATGCATTCAGAACTAATTTCTTTGAGCAACTGCAGTAGGTAGCAAACCTTACTGCTAAAGGCCTTAATGAGCTCAGTGCGGAATTTGATCAAGAGAGAACTGTCACTGACGCTGCTATTGCCAAGCTCCAAAGTCAAGTGAATGAATTATCTATGCCCAAGCCAGATGCTCTGCCTTCTCCTCCATCTGATAATTTGGTGGATAGAGAGCAGAGATTGTGGGATGCCATTTGAGAGCTACATGTGTCTACCCACAGTCAAAAACTTCCTACTGAGGCTCCTCAGCCTGACCCCCAGGTGTGTCAGGGATCCAGCCTGTGGGGAGTTCCTGAGAACTTGAGGGCAGACAGCTTTTGGGCCTAGCAGGGAGGGCCTACCACAAGATTGGAGCTAAATTTACAATATAAGATAACAATTTTCCCAGGAGAGCCCAAGGTCTGCTGGCGGGTACCATAGAATCTATCAAGCCAGTAAGAGTGACGTAAATCACCCCAAATATTTGAGTGGAGGTGGATTCATTGGCAGCAACAGATTATTGCAGGCGTTTGGGCCGCAGGGTGAGAGGCGGAGTCATGGGGACCAAATACGTGGGCAAGTAGTTGTATTTGTTGTAGAATAGCGGGGGAGGAATAGTGATCTTGTGGCCTTCCCTGTATACGGTTTTGGTCTCTCTAGTTCTTGCCTATGGATTGTAGATTAGGATTTCCTCTAGGGTGAACTCTAAATACGCAGGATTGGGAGGGTACTTGGTGAAATGTATGGGGTTGTAGGGGACTCCTGATGGATGGTAAAACTTGGGCGGTTGGTCTGCGGCTTCTTGGGGTTGTAGGGTATGGGGTGCAGAACCGTGGGAGGTAGACTGTAAATGAAATAGAACTAATATCAAATATGAAATAACCTGGTTAAACCAAAGGTTCATGTCACTTTATTGCAAGAATGGCAATGGGCATCTTCCTGGCAGTCCAGGGTATAAGTATGCCCATATGTCATGGGAAAACTTTTACAAATTTCTCTGGCCTGGGTGGTACCGTTTACCTGATCTTTCCTGTCTTTGGTGGCATTCATTGCGGGAGTTAAATCATTGGCTGGTTCAAACTGGGAATACTCTGGTTTCCTTTTTGGGTTGTGGGGTTGGTTATTTCTGGGTGACCCGCATTTATTGGAAAGTTTCTCTATTTCCTTTCCTGTGGAGGCCCAAGTTATTTTGGGTTCTATGGCTGGGCCTGCCCGCTGATTGGTTGTGTTAACAGGAACCTTTAGTGTGGGAGTTGTCAATGTAGATTATTTTGATTCATCCAGCTTTAAGGGGATTCCTGAAGTCAAGATCTGCTCTGGCTTGAGCCCAAAAATCTACGGGCGGCCAGGCTGGCGGCCCGCGGGGTCTCAGGGTTTGAATCCCATAGTTGAGGCTTTTCAGTAATCATAGTCAGTAGGAGTTTGTCACTTGTGACAAGGTGCTTGCCTTAACAACTCAAGTTGCTGAGCTACAGCAGGGAATTGCTTCCTTACACAAAATGGTGGCAACTGCTGCTAGTCCAGTTGGGGTTGTCAATGAAGATGGCTGCTGCCCTGACCTGCCAGGAGCCCCTCAAATCCAATGCGCTAGGGAGTTGATTGCCCTAGTTAGTGAGATGGATCATTTGAAACAGGATCATGCTGACTTAGATAGAGACATACAAGAGATTAGTGAATGATTGACTCAGTAAACAACAGGTTTGCTCCTTTCCTCTCACTGGGGCCATTCCTTACTTCTTGACTGGCTGAGCTCTCCACAGTAGTAACCTCCCAAGGCCAACACCTAGATGCGTCTGAGCAACAGACCACTCTAGATAATGATACAGGTACCTGTGATGCTGAGACCTTGATAACCCTTGAGGAAAGTGTTTACCAGCTGTGGGCCAGACGGCCCCCCTCCAAATCTGAAGCAGAATTTTCCCTGCACATAAATGTACTCAATAGCAACAATGGTGGTCCAACTTCTGAAGCACATTACAAGCCTATCTTTAAACGGGTCTTTGATCCCAAAACCTTGACTATCACAGCTTTCTTAACTATCTATGAAACTGCCATGAGACAAGCATTGGATGAGGTTAAGAAGGAAAATATTTTGACCTGTCTACACCTGACCTGCCAGGAGGTAGTGGTGCCTGTGCTGCCCACCATTGAGTCTTGGGAAGATATGAAGCAGCTTCTGGTTGACAAGTTTGGTGGTGATCTTAGCCTGGAAGTAAAGAAAGACACTTTCATGCACATTGCTTTCAAGCCAAAGGAGACCCTAGCTGAATTTGCAGATAGATTCTACATGGAAGGACAAAAATTGATCACAAGCCGCCAGTTGACTTCACATGAAGCATAAATGGCTTGCGCTCAAGCCCTCAAGGTTAACCAGCTCCTGTGTCTTCAATTCAAGGCCCATAAAGCCATGCTTTCTTCCATGAAGAGCATAAAGATGCTGTTGCAGTATATGCACCTTACCCATTTAGGAGCAGTTGTACAGGAGAATTGTGCCGCCTCTAACACTGGTTTGTCTTCCTGTGGCCCTCACATCCTCACCATGAATTTAAAAATCCTCTTAGATGCCAAGGCTACCATAACTGTGGCCAGATAGATCACCACTTGTGAGTCTGCACCAATCCTTGGGTTGAAGAAGCTGATCCTAAGGAGCAGGCAAAAAAAACAGTCAACCTAGAGGCAGAGACACTCTCAGTTGACAGTTCTTCCCAGTCTCCTTCAATTCCCCCTCTATAGCTGACGCTGAGGCTCCTCCCATCCTGCTACTGTTCTGCAACATCTCTGAAAACTCTGACATAGATGATTCAGATGTTGATGATCCTGACGCCTATGAGTATTCAGTTCTTGCTTTCTCCAAAACTATTGTGGTCTCTTATAAGTTACGCTCTGAAAACTACAACAACTGCTAAGCCTCTGCCAGAAGCCAAGGAGGTTGTCTCTGGTCCATACCTCACTCAAGCTAAGAGATCCCCCGTGCTTGTAGAGTTGTCCAAAGAAGCCGCTGAAGTTGCTGATGCTGTATTCAAGAATGTGTCAGTTTTGCTTCCTCTCCAAACTGTCTATAAGGAGTTTCTTGGCTTAAGATGTATGGTTGAGAAGTGGGACAAAGAACTAGCAGAGGCTCAAGACATCTTGGCTGTCCTCCCACCCTTTGGCTGCACTATCACTTGCATAGAAATATCCATCCAAAAGGTGAAGATCAAGGCTATCTTGGATACTGGCTCCCCAGTTAACATTGTCTCCTCAAAGCTTATCAAAAAGATCAAGCTTGCCCCTGACCTTAATTATCACCAGTTGTATGGAACAGCTGGATTATTCATGACTCGCGCCATAGGAGCCTACTCCGCTCTCCCCATGCAGTTTGGAAAGATTCTCTTAGCTGCACCTGAAGTTGTCTTGGAGAATGAGAGCTACAATCTCTTAGTTGGTACTCAGTTCCTTAGGAAAACAATGGGATCATCAACTTGAAAGATGGTTGCCTCTCTATTCTAGGGTACAAAGTCCCTCTGATCTTTGAAGAGCCAATTAAAGTTCCCTGGAAGCACCTCAAGACATGTGTTAGGGATCCACTTGATAGGAAACAATTTCCCTACCTGGTGGACCAAAGCCCCTAAGTTGAGCCTGGCTATTACAGATCCAATAGGTACTGTGATCATGGCAAGATGGCCTAAGTGGCCCAGATAGGCAAATCTTCCCATTATAGAGCTGAAGCGTCCTAGCAGGTAGTATCCCACCACATAGGTTAACAGATAGAATGAAGCATAGGGTCTAACCAGCAAAGGTTTGGTTGAAAGAGAAGTGGAGGAGCACCCATAGTGGAATTTTCATCCCCAGTGACCAGAGGGGTATTTAAACCACCCATGGGCAAGAGATTCCTTCTGGTGAGCATTGTCTGGGGATGAGTTGTGCCAGTCCATAGTGGGAGTGGGGTTCTCCAAGGCTAGCACCACAGGCAAGAAGAAGGCTAGAAACCAGAACAGGAAGGAAATTCCTTTCATGGTTTAAAAATAAGAATCAAGAGATAGATGTGGACAGAGATAGGATAGAAATAATTCTTTATTGTTGGAACAAGTAAAAATAATATATGTGGCTCACTTAAATAACCTCAAAATAGAGGCTGGAATAATTTAAAGGGATCCTGGGAAATGAGGGGATTTACCAGGGCATTTCATTGAGATAATGATTAAAATTGATACCTGTTTTAAATGTACATCAATTAGTGGCTGGATAATATATAGAAATATATAATTAAAGAAGAAGTAAAAAGGAACAGACACAAGTTGAAATAAAATTAAGCGGTTTGCAAGCTTAAGCTCATAAGAGAGTAAGTACAGAGCCATGTTCACATATAGGTTGGTGGAAATCTAGAGCAGCAAAGAAGATTCAGGCAGCCAATCAGAATTCAAGCGGTATATGATGTTGACAATTAGTCTGTTAAAGATTTCCAAAGTAGATTCAAAAGACATAGCAAAAATAAAATGTGAAAAATCAATATAAAAAGGTTAAGTAAGCTGATAAGTTGACAGAAGGCTAACATTGGACGTGTTCTTAGGGCTCTGGGTTTGATTTCTGTTGGGTTCTAGACTAGTCTGCAAGATGTTTTCAAATACTTAGTTGTTGTGTTGATTTGCTTTGCTGACATTTAAAATATTGTCCATAAAATTAATGTAGTCAGGGAAAGAATCCCTGACACATGTGCTTTAGAATATCCCACTGGTGTTTTCACTCTAAAGTACTGTACCCACTCCTCCAACATGAAGTGCCCCCATGGCTTGTCCTGTGTCTGAGGGGATCTCTCTCATGGCCACATCCACTGTAACCATCTCCCCTGGCTCTCAGACCATCCTGGACTCCCAAATATTGTATGAGCTACTTGAACAAACTTTCTTGGAGTTGTACTCTCCTCCCTCATTATATTGCAACAAACCTTACCTCTGTCCTGGAATCCTAGATGTCTCCCATAAGGACCCTGTCCAATTACCAGTAGCCAACTTAACTGCTCTCCCCATAAAATTATATAGAGGGCAAGTTTTTGTTTATGGCAAATTATTGAATGCTCCTGATGTCTTGTCCCTTCATTCCTTTGGTACGTTTCAGGACTTTAACCTACCAGAAGACAAGCCCCAAGTCCTATCTTTGTTCACTGCGCAAGACTTCTCACAGCTATCCCTGGTGCAACAAAAAGAGGTGCTTGAATTGCTAGATCAATTTCCAGAAATTTTTGCCAAAGACAGTACCAACTATGGCCTAGCCAAGGGAGTTATCCATCAGATTGATACTGGAGACGCTCCCTCCTTCTGCGCTAAACCATATTGCTATAGTTGCGTGGAGGACGCCCAGGTGTCTAAAGAGCTCAAACAACTGTTAGACGCTGGGCTACTGGCCTCTTCCCAAAGTCCTTGGGCTTCCCCCCTACTCATCCTAAAGAAGAAGGATGGGGGTCATTGTATTGTGATGGACTACTGACAATTGAACTCTTTAACCAAGAAGGGCTCTTACCCCTTGCCGCGTATTGATGATGCTCTCTACCAACTTGGAGGTTCTAAGTTCTTCTCTGCTATAGATCTGGCATCTGGATACTGGCAAGTTGACCTTTTGCCCAAGGACTGTCAAAAGGCTGCGCTCATTACCTCTGAAGGGCTGTTTGAGCCTACCTGCATGCCGCAGGGACTCTGCAATGCCCTGGTCACCTTCCAAAGGGCCATGGACTCCATCCTCTGCAACTTAAAACTGTCCTGTGCTCCTAGTATACTTAGATGATATAACAGTCTTCAGCGCTACCTTCACCAATCACCTGGCTCATTTCAAAGAGGTGTTCATAAAGATTTGAGAAGCTGGCCTCAAGCTAAAACCCTCTAAGTGCTCTTTCTTTAAAGAGCGTCTTGAATTCTTGGGCCATGAAGTAACCCAGACAGGGATTTGCCCAATGACTAAGAAGGTTGAAACCATCAACAAAATGCTTCCACCCACCAACCTGCAAGAGGTACAAGTCTTTCTGGGTATGATGGGCTACTACAGGCAGTTCATTCTAAACTTTTCCAATACTTAGTGAGCCCCTAGTCCAGCTGTTACGTAATGTCCCTTTTGAATGGACCGCCAGCCAAAAGCAAGCCTTTGAACCCCTTAAACAGAAACTCAAGGAGGCTCCCATCCTAGTGTATCCTGACTACAATAAGGAATTCATCCTATACACTGATGCTAGCAATCTTGCTATTGGGGCTATTTTGGCCCTACTAGACAACAAAGGTGTGGACCATCCTGTGGCTTATACTTCCTGTGTTCTAAACAAGCACAAGAAGAACTACAGTGTCACAGAGAAAGAATGTCTTGCTGTGCTGCATGCAGTCAAACAGTTCTGTCATTACGTGTATGGTACCCATCTCACTGTTGTCACTGACCACGCTTTACTTAAGTGGTTACAACAGCTTAAGGAGCCAGAAAGACAACTAGCTATATGGGCTCTCTGCCTGCAAGGTTATGACTTTACTGTGCTACATTTTCCCGGAATTCAACATCAGAACGCTGATGGCTTATCCAGAATGTCCATCCTTGCTCTGCATCCTGCTGAGGCTGATCAGCTGTATGAACTAATTGGACATCCTTCCTCCTGGGAAAGCAATACAGAAGTAGTCCAATTAGCCCTGTCCAAACTATCTGAGGATACACTTATTTGAGACAATCAGCTCTTCAAGAAATTACAAGACCAATATTTGCCTTATGTACGGCCTAGTCTTTGCCTTTTGTTGGTGCTGCAAGCTCATAAGGAGACAGGACACGGAGGCATTGCCAAGAATTATGCCTGGCTCCAGAAGAATTACTTCTGGGAAAATCTTCACTTGCAGATTATAAATGTCATTGCTAGCTGCCACAATTGACAGCTACAGCAACCTTGAGCTGTCTCTCACAAGCTCAAACTAGTTCCCCCTCAACACGCATTTCACACTGTCAGCATTGACGCTGTAGGGCCTCTCCCTTGCTCCCGCTCTGGTTGCCGCTTTATCCTAATTGCTGTTGATCATTTTAGCAAGTGGGTGGAAGCTTGCCCTAATAAAGACATCACTGCCAAGACAACTACTGTCTTTCTGTTGCAAAACGTATTTTCCTGCCACAGTTGCCCTCAAGTGTTGTTGTCTGAAAATGGGACTAGCTTCAATGCCAAGTTAGTAATCTCTGTTGTTGAAGCCTTGGGGTCTCACCAGTTCTTCTCTGCCCCTATAATCCTTCTACCAATGGGGTGTTTGAGTATGAAAATTTGACTCTGGTTTCAATCATGAGGAAACTCACTTACTCTGACGCTGGAAACTGGGATCTATACTTACCCTCTACTCTCTTTGCTTATTGTCTTAGCAAACATTGTGTCACTGGATACTCCCCTTTTTCTATGTTATATGGGCAAAAGGCTACTACCCCATTGTTCTTGGGGCCCCCTGCTCACCTCGGATAAGGCCATGAATCCTGATGACCACATCAAGGATCTAGTTAACTGCATAATTGATATACAGACCACTGACTATACTTCTGCATACAAGACTAAGCTGCTTGAGCTATCTCCCAAAAATGCTGGATGCTCCCCCTTGCCTGAATTCAATGTTGGTGACCATGTACTTTACTACCAACACAGAGTAGGTGAGCACGCACATAAGTTGGACTCTCTGTGGATTGGCCCTTTAGAGGTGACCTTTAAACAAGGGTCCAAATACACTGTAAAGCTCCTCTCCAGTGGCTGTCCTTTTGCTTGAGTGCACGCAAAGTTCCTTTGTAAAGATCACCCCCCTAAGGCCAATCTAGGGGAGGGCAATGTTGTGAATACCACTATTCACCATATTTTGATTTTGCCTTTGGTGGGGCATTTTGAAGACAAATCTATTGCTTTTGCTTTTGCCTCTCAAAATGAGTTGATGACTGAATCAGGAAATACAATTGTTCAGTTTCTTGACTCTGTGCATCTCACTTGCCCCACTCATGCTTGTGGCAAGTGAGCCTACTGTCTATGTACTGTTTTGTGCTAAAGCTACACAGTATATATTTCATTTCACTTTTACCAATAAAAATTAAGTTCTATTCACATATTTGTCTTTGTGTCTTCACGTACTTTGGCGCCTCTCTAGCCACATCTAGCAGATATTATTTAATGAGGGCCACAAGGTAATCACATAGCCTTCCCTGCCATTCTAAACAAGACTTAGTATGAATTCAATCCTAAGGTTAGGATTCCCTGTTTTGTGTCTGTGCCGCACCTCAGAACATGACAGTGGGTTCTGTTGCTGTGTATGAATTTGACTTCATATTCCTCAGAGCAGCCTGTTTGGATGGGTGGGGGGCTGTCTTGAACTGTTGGTGGAGGAGAAAGTTCCCATCCTTTTTAAATAACAGGGAGCAGTGGGACACATCATGAATCTTCCAGGAGGGGGGTAGGTCCAGTTTGAAGGCAACCTCTACAACTAGTTTGGTGATCTTGTGGGGTCCACTTCTTCTGTGAGCTAACTTCCTTCAGGGCATGTGTAGGGGTAAATTCCGGGAGTCTAGGTATACTTTGTCTCCAACTTGCAAGGGTTAGCCTGGGGTTTTTTTGCGGTCATCAAAGGCTTTGTATGTTTACACTCTAAGGTTCAGGTTGGTCAAGCATGTTTTTTTTGTGTTGTGGATCTGTTCAATCCAGGAGCGCCCAGTGGTGTTAGATTCTTTCTTGCCAATATTGGGGTCCCAGGTGGGGTCAAATCCATAGTTGTCTTTGAATGGGGACATGCCTGTGGAGGCTTAGTCTTTACTGTTGTAGGAAAACTGGGCCATGGGGAAAATTTTGGCCCAATTGTCCTGATCTGCGTTGGCATAGAATTGAAGATATTGTTCAAGAATCTGGTTCACTTTTTCAGTTTGGCTGTCCGTCTGTGGGTGGTAAGAGGTAGATCCACATTGCTTGATTCCCAAGTCTTTCATCACCTGTGTCCAGTAGTTTGACGTTAATTGGGGTCCTATGTTTGTGATGATTTCCTCAAGTGTTCTGTGTTGAGTGAGGATGCAGCTGTGGAAGTGTTGGGCTGTCTCTGCTGCCGTGCAATGGGTGGTGGTTGGTACAAAGTATGCCATCTTGATGAAGCAGTCTACCATGACCAGGATTGTATTAAAGGAGAGGGACAGGGGCATTTAAAAATTTAATCCACAGAAACAGATATCCAGGGTTCATTAGGTATGTCTAAGGGTCTTAGTAGCCCTTCAAGTTTGTTTTAGCAAGTTTTGGTACATCCACAGGTCTCATATCCCTTCAAGTATGCGCTTACTTCTTGGTCCATTTTCAGCCAAGCAAAGTTTCTTCTGATCCTCTGGAGGGTCTTGAGTCTCCCTGGGTGTCCAGCTATCTCAGAATTGTGGTAGTCTCTCAAGATGTTGGTTCTGATGTTTCCTTCTGGTACAAAGATCCTGTTGTAGAGCATTAGCATTGTTTCTTTCAATGAGTAGCCTATTTGGTAGTGGGCGCTATCCAAGGATTTAGAGAGGTCAGAGATCATTTTTCTTGGTAAATTCATTGTGTGTTTGGGCCTTTAGTACTTCTGGTTTGCTGGCTCTGATTTTCATCAATCCCAGGTGGATTCCTAGGCTCACAGGGTTCAGGAGGACTTGGGTGTTGTGATTGCGGTTTTCTATGTGGGTAGGCACCAGATCAGCTCTTTTACTTAGGGCTTCAGGTACTATGCTCACCTTTACTGGCTTGTAGTCTATGTTCAAGGTGTAGTTGGCCAGTTATAAGGCCCATATTGCTTGTTGTTGGTTAAGCTGGCGCGGTTTGAAGAAGTAAACCAAGTTCTTGTGGTCTGTCAGAACTTTTACTGGATATTCAGCGCCACAAAGGTACTGGCGCCAATGTTTCAGGGTCTTCATTATAGCTAGCAACTCCTTGTCATATATTGGGTAGTTTCCCTCAGCAAGCAGCATCTTCTTGGAGTAATATGCTACTGGATGTAGCATACTATCCCCTCCTTCCTGAAGAAGGACCTCACTCACCGCAAAGTTGGATGTGTATGTCTCAAGCACAAAAGGTTTAGACAAGTTGGACATGGCAAGGACAGGGGCGGATGTAAAGGCCTCCTCCAGGGTCTCAAAACGCAAAGGTGCATTCTTCAGTCCAGACAAACTGGACCTTGTCCAAGCAGAGCCTGATCAATGGAAGCATAATAGAGGAAAATTATTTTATGAAGTCCCTGCAATAGTTTGCTAATCCCAGGAAGCTTCTGACATCTTTCTGGCATGTGGGGGTAGGCCAAGAGGTTACAGTATCCACCTTATCCTGGGCCATTGCAAATCCTCTAGTTTTTATCATATATCCCAGTAATTCCACCTATGGTTGGAAGAATTCAAATTTCTTGAGCTTTATGTGTAAGTTGGCTTGTGAGAGTTTGCTCAGGATTAAGTCCAGGTGGAGTAGGTGCTCTATGTGAGTCTTACTATAGATGAGGATGTTGTCAAGGTAAGCCACACAGAATTGGTCAAGGTATTTGCCCAGGACTGTATTGATCATGCGCTGGAAGGTGCTAGGGGCATTACATAGTCCAAATGGCATCACCAGGTATTTGTAGAGTCCATATATGGTCTTGAATGCTGTTTTATACTTGTTGCCTTCTTTGATTTGGATTTGATTGAACACGTCTCTGAGGTCAATCTTGGAGTATACCTGGGCGCCTGTCAACACATCACAAAAGTAGTTGGCGTTAGGTATGGGGTAGCAGTTCTTTACAGTTATCTTGTTCAACTTCTGGTAGTTAACGCATGGGCACATGCTGCCGTCCTTCTTGCCCACAAACAGCATTTGTGACAAACAAGGGCTTTTGGACACACATATGAAGCCTTTCATGGACATGTCTTAAATGTATGCTTTTAGTGCCAACTGCTCTTTGTGATTACAGCTATAGATGGGGCCATGTTTGGGCTTGGTGCTGGGCAAGAGATTGATGGTGTGGCTGTACTTTTTGTGTCTAGGGAGACAGGTTGCTACTTCCTTACTGAAAATGTGGTTCCATCTTTCTAGAGAAGCAGGTAGGACTCCCTGGGTAGGCTCTACTTGTATGGTCATAAGTCCTTGGGTGATTTATTCTGGGTTGGTGCAAAAGGGTACAGTTTTGAGGTTTCCTTTATCTCCCAAGGTGATGTTCTGTTCTCAGTAGTTGAGGATGAGGCTGTGTCTGTTGGACCAGGAGTATCCCAGGATGAGAGGATGTGGTAGGCCTTTTAGCAGGATGAGCGACAATGGGTATATATTATTTCCTATAACCAGATGTTGTAACTGAACCAATGAGAATTCAGTATTTGGAATTGGGGAGGACAACAATCACAATATTCTACAATAAAGGATATCTTATTCTTACTATTCTGACCTTTCTATTGAACTGTTGTCTTCCCCAATTCTAAATACTGAATCCTCATTGGTTCAGTTGCAACACAGAGGCAGTTCTTGTTTGAATTTTTACCCTTTATTCTTTGTGCTATTTCCCATGATGATCTGAAGGAAGTTCTCAGATGTGGACAGGCCTAGTTTTTGAACTAGGTCAGCGTCAATGAAGCTCTTGTCTACTCCAGTGTCAATAAACGCCTTCAGTCTTTGAAGTGTTCCTTTGACGTTGACTGATACTAGGATGAACTTGTAAGGCTGGGAGGAAGCGTTTATTTTGGCCAAAGACATGGGGGTAGGGTTTTTCTTAGGGCAGGCTCTGGTCAAGTGCCCTGATTTGTGGCAGTGAAAACAAAGTCCTTCTCTATAATGTCTCTGGAGTTCCTCAGGGGTCATTCCTGCTCTGTTGGGTGTGGGGGGTTTGGGTCTGGCAGTGCAGGGCTGTACTGGTGTTCTCTTGGTTCATGCTTAGGCCCTTGCATAAGGGAATCAGGTCTTCCAAGCCAAGAGTGGGAGGGTGTTGTTTCAGAAGGTCCTTCATGACTGAGTTCCCCCCTTCTGGAATATAATGGCTGTCAGTTTGTCCTCAAGTTGAGTGCGGGCTTCCAGTTTGAGGAATGTGTCATTATACGCTTGGATGGTTTGATAACCTCATCAGATTTCTAGCAGGGAGTTCAGGGCATAGTATCTAGTGTCACAATCCTCCCCAGTGGCCATTAACTCAGCTTTAAACTTGGCATAGTCCAAGCAGAATTCCACATCTTCCAATATGGCTTTGCCAAACCAGTCTAGGGCGTCTCCTGAGAGCATAGAAGCAGCCCCAAGTACCTTCTTGGTGTCACTGGCGTAGGAGGGGGCGTTGGTTCGGAAATGCAAGCAGAGGACCAGCATGGTGCGTCAAGCTTCCTTGAGTGTAAGCTTTCCCATCTGGGGCATCTCCATCTTTGTGGGGGATTGGTTTACAATCACGTTTTGTACTTGGGAGGAGTAATCTTGGTTGCATCAGTGGCAGCAGTGTTGGGTGTCTTTGGGTCATTTGGGTTTGCATTCTTCCACATGGAAGAGATCAGGTTCATGGTAACCTTATAGGTGTAATAAGTGATTATCAATAACAAAAGAATACAAGATACCCCAATAAATAACAACATTTTGGGGCTCAGGGTACCAGGTTTAAAGAAGATCACCATAATGTCAGGGATCCAGTCTTGGGCGGCTGGCCTGCTGTTTTTGGGGGTGATTTGGGCCAGGTTTTTTGCAGGTAAAGCCCACCACAAGAGAGGAGAAAACTTAAAAGGTAGGAGAAGGACTTCCCCACTAGGACCATGGGCCAGCGGCTGGGATTATGGTGTCAATCACCCTTTGAGGGTGATGTACACAATCCCAAATAGCTTGACAGTGTGGTCAGTTGGGAGGTCAGGTGAGGAGGCAGGCATAGGCTTGGGGGTCAAAGGCGATTCCATGTGGAGGTTGTAAGCAGGAAGGTAATTGAACTTCCTTCTAAACAATTTGGGTGTTGAGAATCTCCACAGGCCTTGGCAGTTGTATCTAAATACAGATTGTATGTGGGCCAAAGGATATAGTTCAAGTATTTTCTCTGGGGTGTAGTCCTTATATTCAGGCTTCAAAGGATAATCTGTGAAGTGGACAGGACCAAAGGAAACACCTGGAGGCCAGAAATCTGCAAGCAGGAGAGCCAGGAGATCTTGTACTGAACTGATAGATGGCAAATACAAAATAAGGTAGTAACTGGTTAAGCCAAAATAACATAACCTATATTCAAAAATAGCAATAAAGTTTGAGCGTGGAATCTGTAGGCATATATAGCATCCTGCCTTCAAACTTAGTATTTTCCATAGGGGCTTCATCAAAATATCAGGAAAAATGTGGACAGGCAGCCAGGGGGCCCAGGTGCAGGAGCAGGAGCAGCAAAATGGCACCTGGTCTGGGTGTTCTCTCATAGGTTATAATGTCCAAATTAATCACTTGATTTTCTTGATTTTGGGCTGTGGTCACAGGGTTGGGCCTAAAGCCCGTGTTTTTCTTTGGCAATCAAATCTGATTGGTCACCTGAGAGGACTTCAATTTCATGAAGTTCACAGAGGAACTTTCTCTTCCTTCATTAGGAAATTTGAGAAACTCCTCCTTGGGAACCACCATAGTCAAACCTGCACTGGCATTCTGACTTTGGGACTTAGCAGGGGCTTCAGCTTGCGGAGGCTCATTCTCAGGAAGACACAGGCAGGTGGGCCCTTAGTACATAGGATCTGCAGCCCGCAGGAATCCAGGGTCAGGGTTTGAATCCCACTCTTGGGCCTGGGTTTCCAGGGGGAAGAATTGCCAATCCTGACACTAGCCAGGAAAGATAATTTACCCATAGAACCAATTAATGGGGACCCCAATTCCTTGTTCCTCTAATACCTTGCCCACATGAGGGCAGGTATATAATGAGTAAAAATCTCTTGGTTATAAACTGTGCTATCATTTAGAGAATATTAATCAATCAGATATCACATAAAACACTTTAATTAAAACACAAGAAGTAAATACTAGAGTATTAACAGAACCTTCTTGCCAGGACAAAGATTAACCACCTTGTCTTCTCAGCTGTTCTCATAATGTGCCTTGGTATTGAGGGTCAGTAGCAGGTATTTGCTCAGTTTGAACACATACAAGATGCTACCAACAAGGCATATTACAACAAGCCAGCACAATTAAGCTTGTCTAGTATGTACTATTGGCTTCCCTTGGTATCCACCAGATTGACTACCTTGGTAGCTGTTTGCACTACAATCTACTACCTTCTGAAGTACTTTCAGGAAACTTTGGATGATTCAATGTTCACGCCAAAGTTCTCTGCTAAATTATAACAGTCTACCTCGTTATTACAGCAGAAACTGGCTTCTAATTAGAAAACATGCTTCCCTGTATAGTAAAAGGATATTCCCTTAGAGCCTTCTGATTTTCAGCTGTTTTTAGTCCTCTTGATCAG
The DNA here is from genome assembly GCA_014839935.2 of Entomophthora muscae. Lineage (NCBI taxonomy): Eukaryota > Fungi > Entomophthoromycota > Entomophthoromycetes > Entomophthorales > Entomophthoraceae > Entomophthora > Entomophthora muscae. The sequence goes on along the minus strand of QTSX02007486.1, from coordinate 5,983 downwards.
ATATTCATTTAAGTATGCCTTGTGAAGGCCTCAGATGCCCCTAAACTATTTTTCAGATAGATTTATTCAAGATTCAAATCAGAGACGTGTTTAAACCCAAGATCTCATGTCCCAATATGTAAATATGTAGAGCTAGCCCTGATATATAGTCCCTTATTTCAGGCTATTTGCCTTTAAGATGGGTCCTTTTTTATCCTAAACTAGTATGTGCTCACATCTTTCTATAGTAAAATAAGCTCATAAACTTACTCTGACCAATCCCATAGCATTATCTTAATGTTTTTAATATATTTATTAAACTTTGGGCTTTTAAACTAATAAAAAACATTAGAAAAACACACCTCAAACTCAAAAAATGCTGTTAAAATTAAACATCTTCAAAGGCTTAAAGCACTTTGTCTTCTTTGTGGGTGTTAAAAACTGGCTTGCTACAGGGGATTCAGCAATCTTATTATTATCTAGGGGCACACACTCTTGCAGCACATCTGAATGTGGAGATTCAGCCCACATCAACCACTTCAAATTTTAATAGAATTAGTTATCTCTATTAGATTCTATATAAGTAAAAAAACACAAAATCAGCCTTTCCCCCAGATGCTAATAACCAGAATATTATATAGGGTGTAAGTATTAAATGACAAGCAGTTAAATGCAAATAAAAATAATGAGGGTAAAAGAGACAAATTTTCAATTGCTTCTGTCAGGATACCACATCCCAGTGGGGGGTTATGTTGGCCTCAGCTGCCAACTTACTCTGTTGGGAGAAGGGAAGAGCCCACCATAGGAGGGGTGATAACTTGATGAGATAAGATGCTGATTGGCCTACCAAGACCCAAGGTCTAGTGGAGAGCACCATAGCAAAAACTAACCCAGCCAAGGTAATCTAGGCTATGTCTGCATATTAACTGGCTGTGGGAGGAGACAGATCTGGGATGGGGGCAGGCAGTCAGGTTTGGGTGTTGGGGGTGCTTTCATATATGTATGATAGGCAGGCAAATATTTGTACTTCTCACAGAATATGGCAGCTGGGTGCTTGTACCAAACACTTTTTTGAAAGACTGTTTGTGGAGTTCTCTATCAGGCCAGGCAGTCAAAGTGGAGGATATTCTCCAAGGTAAACTCCTTGTATTGTGGCTTAAGTAGGTAGTCATAGAAATGTACTGGGTCAAAGGGAGCTCCCAGTGGACAATAAAGCATGGGCAGGTTTTGGGGACTTCCTCAGGAACGCAGGCTATCAGGCCAAGATTTTCTGTTGGAACAGTAGTAAAGTGGAAGACAACCAGGATTAAATAGGAATAAAATGGTAGAACCAAGGTCCCATAATATTATTTATTTTGGAATAACAATACCATTTTAGAAAGAATTCACAGAGTTTAAATATCATTTAAAATGCTAAGTTTGGATTAAACCATCACCTGATAGCTGAGTTGCTCAGTTTCTTCTAGCCTGAAAGTTCTGGGCCCATTTTAAACCTTCTGGCCCACCATTTACTCTGCTGAAATGACCTTCATCTGATAGTCCAAAGATAAAGTCTTCATGGCTTCATCATTGCTACTGGTGTTCCTGTCAACCTGGATCATGAGACCTTCAAAAACTATAAGCCAGGTTAACCTCTGCCCCATAAACTGTACATCTTCTGGAGTAACTTCAGGGTCACTGCATGGCTGGAGATCACATGGCCAGGCAGCCCAGACTTCTAGTCAATCATCTGAATTCCCTTTAGACTTTGACTCATTATGCTGAGCAGCAAACTCCTTTGCAGGTGGCCTGTCAGCTATGATAGGGGTAACACCATGTTGGTTCAGCGCTTCCTTAAATCTAGATTGGTCTGGATTAATCACCAGCCTATGACGCTCCTAGGTACTCTGAAAATTTGTGGCCAGGCGGGTCTTTGAATTCCCCTAATTAATCAGATTTGAATCACTGCCTGTTCCAGCTCTTTCATTGACTAGCTGTGAAAAACACAAGAAGACAGCCCAAGGGTTTGTAGGATCCCCACAACCAACAGAGTCAGGTCCCAAGTTTGATTCTCCTAGTTAAAGTTTACCACTTTATTCAGGAGAAATGTCATTCATGACAGCTTCAAAAACACTAAACCAAATTTAGAGGAAGGGGTCACCAATTTTGTGCCTTTCAGAGTATATCAAAATGCTAACACCAAGACCAAAATGAGTAAAATCATTTTCAGAGGTAAATAAGATGTGATTGAAAAAGGAACCAAATAGTATAAAGTGGGCCAGGAGATGTCAAGGAGTCTATGGTGTATTGAAATAAAGCATCAGGTAAAGTATCTACTACTAGGGCTAACAGACCAAGGTACTCAAACATAGGGTTTTGAAAATACTTGTTTATTCTCCAGGAAAATATATTTATCTGGAAACAAGTTTCTAGTGTGGGGGCTGGAAATTTTTTAAGAGAAATTAGGCTGGTAAAGATAGATAGTTTGCAGCTTATGATTGGTTAATGCAAATATTTTCATCAGCTGATAGTTTGACATTGGAATTCAACTAAGTGATGTCACAAACTGGAAAATTTTGGCAACCAGCAGGTTGAGTACCACACTTCTTTGGCAACAAATAATGTGTAGCTAGTTTATCATAGTTAGTGGGCACAAAGGGGGGATTCAGAGTTTTGAGGGCATCTGAGCAACTCCAGCCTTAACTCATTTTTTATCTATGACAACATTTAAATTCTCTGTTATTTAAGGGTTTGGCAGCATTCTAATGGTAATTTCTAGTCTTGTGAGGCTATGTTATCCTCATCATTTAGTGTTCTACTGTAACATAGGAGATCTTTTAGCATGTATATCAGTTGCTGGCAATGTCTTCTAGGACATTCCAGCACTATGTAGTAATTTTGGGGAAGGAAAATGTTCTGTCAATTTTTTTATCAACAGATTTTCCATTAAATTTGATCCAACTATTTTTTTCTTTGTGTGTAAAATGTTTAAATTTGCAACAATAAAAAAATCAAAGTTCAAAAATAAAGAAATTATATTCTATAAACAAAGAATAATATTTACAAATTTTAATGTTCTTATTTTATTTTATGACAGCTAATTTAATTTAATTTAATTAGATTTTTATAAGTTGAAAAATTAAAATTAAGTCTCTTAAAGACAAAAAAAGAATTAAAAATAGTTATACAGTAGTTTTAAAAGTTATGCAACAACCAAAAATACCTCAGATTTAAACAAAATGATTTCATATTTGAACGTAATCCAACTATCAGGTTAAAATATACACTCTGTTAACAGGGATTTTTGGTGTTAATGGGCAAAATAGGTCAACACAGCAAAGAAGTGCTCACGCGCAAAGCAAAACAATTCAAAATAAAATCCAAAATACATTGATTCACAAACAAAATGGTGTGAGTTGACTTTTGGTGTACATATGTTTACTATGTGAATTGGTGACAAAATACACCCAAACACAGTGAGTCAAAACTCAACCCAAAACCAAAACACAATAGCAACTCACTATATAAACAAAATTGCTCACTCAGTGTGTGCAATAGATTTTCATCAAGAATGATACCAAGGTGTCTAAAATAAGACACAAGATCTGAAACATAAATTTTAAAAATATTGTGTTGGGTGTTTGAATTTGGCAGTAAAATCTAGGAAAATGGGTGGATTTTTTGAGTATTCTAAAATGAGTGTTGTAAAACCAAAAACAACTAATTAAGAAATAAAAAATCTATAATTGGGATATTGGGTGGAAAAACTCTAATTAAATATCCATATTCAGATAAAAGCAAAAATTGAAATTAGGGAGTGACTTAATTGAGTGTTATTTAATATTTTATTAAATTGTAAAATGGAAAGAACACAGCAACAGACTACCAATACACCTGTTGTGCGCCGCAGTTGCAGTTGCCCCACCGGTCAAAGAACAGAGTTAGTGCAACACAAACACCTACTCAGGAAGGAGATGGGAGAGGAGAGTTTGATAGTCATGCTGCACTGACACAGCTGGTTTGAGGAGCACAAGCTGCTAGGGTGTAGAGCATAAACCCTTGGGTCCCCAAGCTGACCCAGAAGCCCACCAAGGTTACCTTCAACAAGAAAGTTAGAAACAAGGAGCTAGAACTTACTTTGTATGTGTTTGACATTGCGTAACGGCAAGAGTTGGTCCCATCAGCCATACTGGAGAAGGTGAAGCCTGTACTTGATACTAGCTACAAGCCCTATGTCAGTGATAGCAACCAGGAAGAGGACAAAGAGCCTGAGTTCTAAGAACCACAGAGGGGCAGTTAGTGTTAAAGAAAGTTGATGTTTTCTACACCAAGGTACCTATGCCTTGCAAGTCAGTCCCTGAGCAGAATTCTGTTTCAACGGCTCCCACTAAGCCCACCCAGAAGTGCATCCCAGATATCAAACACAGCATCCTGCTCAAGCTAATGTGTGAATCTGGTGATTACAAGGCGTCCACAGCTCTTGTTAGGGTGGATCCCAAGTACACCTCAAAGACCTTCAACAAGTTAATTGATACTGGCCAGGTCCTTGCCGCGGAGAAATCCTTGTGCATGTCAACATGCTTACCAAGGAGCACAAATGGGCAATCCACCAGTAGATAACCTGAGATTGCAATCTTGAACTGGCAAATATACATGCCATGGTAAAATCTACATTTGGGGTTGAGGTCTCAATTTCCTTTTATTATCCTCTGGTGAAGGGAATGCACTTTTCCAGGAAAAAGCTCAGGTTATCCCCCTACAATTGTAATAGCCCAGCCAACATTGACGTCTGGAAAAAATACGCAGAGGCGTACACTGCCCCAAAGCCAAGGGGACAGTCAGATTCTATTACATTGACAAATCAGCATTTGCCTCGTCTATGTGGAAGAATGTGAGTATGTCCCAAAAGGCTCAAATGACAGGGTAACTTGGCGTGTGGCAGTCTGCGCCACAGCCTACTCAATGGTGGCTCTCCTTGGTCCAAAGGGGCCAACCTGTATCAAATAATATTGGGTTCTCACAATAGCTGTACCTTTCTGTCATTCCTTCAATTGGTCCAGGAGCACCTGAGGTGCACAAGCCCAGGCTTCATAAATGTAGATTGTGCTGGACAACGTTGGTCTCCACAATTGGCAGATATTATTGAGGAATTTCCATCAATTGACACTAGCATTGCAGTGGGCCCCCATCAATTGGCCACAGTAAATTGCACCTTCTCTCCCTCCCCGCTGATTCACCCTTCCTAAATCCCATCCAAGAAATCTTTGGGTGGCTCAAGCAAGTTTTCAAGTGAGGGGCCCTAACTGGGACCAAGGACCTCTTTGATTTGCTGCAGGCCAGGATCCACACCCTCCCAGCTGAGACTGTGGCAAAATTCTGTAGCCATGCTGATTTGTTTATCCCTGCCTGCCTTGCCAAACAGCCAATCAATTAAAGGCTTAGCTTGTCTGACTTTTTTATATTCTCTAATTTACTATTAGATTTATTAATTATCATTTTATATTTAGAAGCTTCTAAACCCACAATCACATTCAGCAGGAACATCTCTGAAGGTTTATAATTTATTTATTTTATATTAATTTTTTCTACTATGGCATCTGAGGTTATCCCAAATACTTGATACTGGATTATGCAAATATATTTATATCACTTTTGTCAAATAAATGTAAAAATCAAATTAAAAGTTAAATATAAAGTGTACACAATAAAGTAAATTTTATTATAATAAATATATTTATGCTTATGTATTATTCTCACAAGTTTATTTTTGCAAAACTTGTTTGCTAAAATAATATTATATAAATTAATTTTTTAAAAAGCAAAATTTAAGAGTGTAGCTTATATTGAGGAAGGAGATTTTTATTGAGTGCGCCTGTAGTGGGTTTGGCGGTATGTACCCACCCCGCAATGGAGGTGGTGCACAACTTCCACTGCCACACTGTGTACAGTGGATACACCCTGCTGGAAGTATTATTGGAGGCTAGTAAAAGGGAGGATAGTGCAGTGGAACGGAGCAGCAGCTTCT
>QTSX02007485.1:0-35507 GCA_014839935.2 Entomophthora muscae | reverse complement strand
TATATCTCCTTATTCTTATTACTTATGGTAATTTTTTATTTCATTTTTGAACTCTCTAGAGTTATTTTAGTATAATAATGTATTTTAAAATATTTTTTATATTAAAAATGTTCAGGGTAAAGTGTTTTGTTAATTAAAAAAGTGTTGACATCCAGGAAACAACATTAAGTAAAGCCGGGTTGTCACTTTACTATAGTGTCAACATTAAAAGTGTTGACATGGCCACTGTTGTCATTTTTAATGTCAACATGGGCGCTGTTGCCCTTTAACTTAAGAGTTAAAGTCTAAAAAATGAGGAGCAGAAGCAGAAAATTCAGGGCTTTCATTACCTGAAGTAAGTTTTAAAGTTTAATATTTTATGAGAGAGAAAAACTGGATAGGTTAAGCTTTTGGAAACCAGAGTTCTAAGAGAGATTTTTGGTCTGAAACAAGAAGCTATAAAAGGGGGAGCTATCTGAGACTCTTCAGGGACTGGATCAAGTGGATTACAAAGGCCACAAAGACTACAAAGGAGCTGAAGACCAAGATAAAGGTGCAGAATCCTAAGATAAAGAAGCCAGAGCTAGAAAGAAGAAGCCAAAGTTGGAGCAGACCACAGGAGCTCAAGACAAAGGTGCAGGAGCCTAAGAACAAAGCTCAGGAGCCCAAGACAAAGGTGTAGGTGCCCAAGACCAAGTAAAAGGAGTCCAAGAGATTGTTGGAGGACTCCCAGTATTGGCAAAACCATATTGTTTCCCTTACCAAGGTATCATATCAGGAGGTTTCTAAGGGGACCTTCCTTCTGACTGTAAATAAAGGCCTATTACAACCCCTGCCAAAATTTCCAGTAATTAGAGTACAAGCCCAATGAGTGAACCACCCAATATTTTTTACCCTAGTCAAGGGGAAGAGGATACCTATTATCAGAGTTGTAGGAGATTTTCCACTAGTAAGTCTTCCCAGGAGGAGTGGGAGAGATTGACTAGGCATCTTGAGATGACAGATAGGGAAGGGAGTTCATAGGGAATTAATTTACCAAGTTGTTACAAGAGTGGTATAGACCTACAGAGGGGTTGGCACCCGCTGAAGTACAGGTGCATGGTGGGTATGCCCGCCTAGTGATTGGAAAGGTACTGGAAGAGCTTGCAGGTATGCAGGCCAAGTACAAGCTTCTGATCAACCCTTCACCACTGTTGGGAAATGACAACTCCTCCAAGCTGGTTCCTGGCTACAATCCAGGACACACTTTGGGGACTGGCAACCAGGAACCCCACATTTACCCTTGTAAAACCATGTCACAATGGGGAAATTGCATGATTGCGTGAGTTTTCCATTGTTCTGAACCCTAAGTGGACGTTCCTTTGTCTAATCCATTCAGGATCTTCAACACTGTTTAAAGAAAAGTATAACTTCCTCCCAGCCTACCATATCAACTTAGAAGTGCTCTGGACAATCAACCCTGCTTACTTGTCTGTATTTAATCTCACTCTGAAAATACCAACAAGCTATGAAAAGTAGTTTATATAGCTCTCTTAGGGATAATTGATACTATAATTACAGATACTAGATCATGGTCTTGGGTGAGCCAATCTCTATCATATTTTTTTCATTTAGCACTAATTCCATGGTGGCTACAAACAAATAGCCTGTAGTCCACCCTATACCCAATTCTGACAGGCCAGCCGCCCAAGGATGATTCCCTGATATTATGGCAACCTCCTAAACTAAGTAACCTGAGCTTCAAGATGTTGATAATTATTGGGGCCACATGTGGGCTTGATTTTAATCATACTCACTTATTACACATTTAAGACAGCCAATAGTCTGACTTATCATTCTTGAAAGGATTTGAGCCCCAACAACCCAAATAACACCAACCCTGGCACTGAACTCTCCAAGACCTCTTCATCACTAGTACATAGCATGATATCCAATCAATCTGTCACCACAGTGGAATGCCCCAGATGGGCAACCCTACCTTGGAGAAAGCCCTTTGTGCCATGACATTCTTCAACCTTCATTTTCAAGCCAGCATCTCTCCCTAATCTAACAATACAGAGAAGATTCTGGGAGTAGCTTTCATTCCCTCAGGCAACACACTTGACTAGTTTGGCAAAGCCACCTCAGAGAACATTGAGTTCTTCCTGAACTATGCTAAGTTTGAAGCAGAACTGATGACAGCTGAGGAAGACCAAGACACCTTATACTACGCCCTGATTGCCTGGTTGGAGATTTAAACAGGGTGCCTGGACTATCCAGGGCTATAGTGAAAATTTTCTAAAACTCAAGACCTGGATTCAACTAGAGGATATACTAGCTACAATTATCTTTCAAAGGGTAGTGAGCACTGCCATGAAGGTCCCACTCAAACATAACCTCCTTCTCTAAGTATAGAGGAGCTCATCTCACTATTAAAGGTGAGTCATCATGAGCCAAGGGACGTTTTATCCTGCCCAACACTACCCCAGCAGAACTCAGACGCCCAGTAGACCAGGGATGGCACCTGAAAAACTCCAAAAACACCAACATAGTGAGATGTGCTTCTATTACCACAGAGCCAGCCATTTTATCAGAGCCTACCCCAAGAAGATTGCTACCCCATCTAATTGGCCCAAATAAACTCTTCTTCTCAGCCTTACAAGTACATTCAATTCACAGTCAAAGTTCAAGGAATTTTCTGCTAAATGAAATCCTTCATAATGCAAGGGGATCAAGTCCTGACTCTAATATCCAAGAAGATAATTTTTAAAGTATTTTTTATAATCATAAATTAGCTTATTTAAACATGATTAATAATGTGGAACCAATTAAACACTTTAACTGTGGGTATTGGGCTCACAACCCTAATATTGATGTTGGTGTTGAAGCTGATGCTAAACTGAAACTTACCTTGTAAATTAAATTATGTTCATCCCAGTTATCTTCAGAACATATTTTGAAAATGTTTAACTGATCATAGAATATACCCGCTTACAATGAACATTTGATTGCCTGCAACTGCAGCTCTTATTGCTTTTCTTCTGCTGCTTAAACCTGAAAAGCCCAGTAATTGCCACTGGCTTAACCACCAGCTATGTGAAAATCCTCTTGCCATTTATGAGACTTTTAAAACAACGGTCCTTATCCTATGATACTCCTCTTGTTTCAGTATTTATTAGTTGGGATTTAAGAATTCCAATTTTTAAACTCCTCTGCTTCTAGCCCAACATGGGAAAGTCATTTCTTTCAATATCTAAGCTCCAATGATCCCCATTAATTTCAAATCATTCTTCTAGTATTTAAGATAGCTAATTTTATGTCAATTCATTGTTCTAGCAACATTAAGGATATTCCTTTTAATACTCCTCTCTACCTTATTATTTTAACTTTGAAGGTTCACCTTCTTTAATGGAGAGAAAACCATCCCTTCTCTTAACCTTAGCCTTTCTTTTCATTGGAATCCTAGTTTTAGAGGGGCTTAACCTTAAGACTGATTGGCACAACTCCTTTTCTTAAAAAGCAAATGCTGAGTATGCCTTGGACAGAAGTTGGTTAAAATATAATACCTGTCATTGGCAGTGTAAGTTCAGCTACTTTTCTGATCATTCCAGAACATCTGGAGAACCTGTATTGCCACTTGTTTGTCCTCACGCCTCCTTTTATCTTCTGAATTATATGGTGTCATAATATCTTCTAGGTATATTTAGATCTTTTTTAGAGAGGTTCTCTTTCATAGGTCAGTTTGTCACCTTAAAATAGTGAGCCTCTTAATTGGTTCAGTTGTGGCAGGTCTTAATCTGGGTGCTCTAGCCCACAAGATAGGAAGATTCTTTTCAACCAAGTGGGTCCCTGACACATAGACACTGGAGAAGATGAGAGCTTCATTGACAACACCTTGACACAGGAACTAGGTTTAACAACCATAAAAGGTTCTCTACAGATCAATATGAAAAACAGCAACAGATACAATGGATACAAATATAACCAGGAACTTCCCCCCTTTATAGAGAAAATATAAACCCTTCTTTACTGATTGTGGGGTTCCTATTCATCAATCCCCATTGTGTGTCCTGGGTTAAAGCCAGGGACAAGATGGAAGGGGGTGTCATTCCCTAGCTGGGACATGTGGCTAGGTTGGAGCTTGTACTTGGCTTGCATCACAGAAAATTCTTCTGATACTTTTCCTATTACTAGGAGAGCATCCCCTCCATGTACTTGAACCTCAGCTGGGGCTAGATCCTTTGGAGGCTGATACCAATCTTTCAAGAGTCTAATGAACTCAACCCCAATGAATTCTCTCCCTCTATCTGTCATCTCAATGTGTCTAGTCAACCTTTCCCATTATTCCTGGGAATTTTTACTAGTAGCAAACCTTTGACAGCTTTGGCAATATGTATTCTCCTCCCCTTGGCTAGGGTAAAATATGTTAGGTAATTCACTCATAGGGACTAATATACTACTCAGAAAAATGGTTAGGGGTCAAAATGAGTGTTTATTTGCTTCAGAAGGAAGATCCCCTTAGAAACCTTCTGGTATATGTCCCGGGTGGTATGAGAAACAATAAGGTTTTGCCAATACTTGGAGCCCCTTGATGATTTTTTGGACTACTTTTGTTTGCTATTTGGCTTCTGCTCCTTAGTCTTGGACTCCTGATCCTTTATCTTGGGCTCCTGCTCCTTAAACTTGGACTCTGTTGCCGCACTTAGGATCCAGCTTCTTATCTTTGGGCTCCTGCTCCGTTATCTTGGGCTTCAGCTCTCTTTATAGCTCCAGTGGCCTTGTTATTCCACCTGTATAAGTACAAACAAGCTCATACTGGTGATCAAACGGCTTCCAAAAACCTCTCAGCAGAAACTCAAAAGGCCTCAGAAAGACCTCCAAAAAGACCCTGAAAGACCTCTAAAAGAGCCTGTAACTTTCCAGCCAGCCGCCTTCTTATAGTGTCCTTTTCCCAACGGTTCCGCCTTCAAAATGGCTTTCTTCAGAAGCTTAAATCATTGCTGCTCACTTTTCCCTATAATAAATTAAGCTTACATACTTACTTTCTCAAAAGCTTAAAGTATTAATTCACTATTTCCTTGCTTATACTTTAAGCTTTTGGCTTCCAAAAAATCATTTTAAACAGGAAACCTGCCAGAACTCAACCAATGAATGCAGGGCGCAGAAATAGACCATTTCTGAAGTTCAACCTGGACCCAACTAGGAAAATAATTTCCACAGCTCAAACCGCTCAAAGTGACAACTCTTCATGCACCAAAGCGTTAACCAGTCTGTTATTCCAGCACCAGTCTTCCCTGCATTCAACCTAAACCCATTTAAATAGTAGAATACTATTTAAACTGTTCTTTCTGGACCTCTTCAATGTTTTCCCCATATATTTACAAGTCTTGTAAAATCCAATGAAAACGTCCCACCAAAACAACTTTGTATCCCGCTCTCATAGCAACATAGCTTTGTCTATCCTAGGAACTTAATAAATAAATATTTTACCCACACTTCTATCCACATTCCTTCTTGATTTTAATACTAAACCAAGGCAAAAAATTCCACATCTTCCCACTTTGGCAAATCAATTTGGCAAATCTTGGCTCATTTCTCCGGACCACTAGTTCTTCATCATCATCTTCTGATCCTTTAGTCAGCTCATATTCCAGCTCTTCAGCTTAACCAGCAATCAGTCCATCTTAGACAACAAACAGCTCATTCCAGTCTTTGAACAGCTTATGAGTCCTCTGGCTACTCCTTTATCATGACCCACTACTACTACATCATGATCTCTGAGCCCTTCAACTTATCCTCACTAGGAACCACCTTAGTTCCCTCTGCACAATGAACCATCTTGGCTCCCACAATTCAATATGAATCAACAGTCCATCAACTAGCCTTCACTGTGATCAAACAGTCCCTCTTGCTAGTCTTCTCTTTTAATTCTGTGAACCACCTTGGTTCTTTATCTCAGTCCCCATTACCAGAAATTGTAGACCCAGGCATGAGTCTACATTGAACTGGCGTTTGACTGGGCCCTTGCAAGTGGCACTCCACTTAGGCCATTCAATCATAGATCAATGTCTATTTGTTGTCTTTACTCACCCAGGTGATTAAGTCTGAGCTTTCAGTTGCAGAGTAATCAGCTCTACTTCCCAGAAATCTATCAATTACCAAGTTCTGCAGATGCTTCCCCAGGCAACTACCTTGATAGCGTTCCTGGGAATATCCATGCCTCTCTGGTGACTTCAAGACCTTCTCAAAACTACCAGGAAGACATAAAAAGGGAAACCTTACCCCTAAACTAGGTAATTTTTACCACCTGCAGACCTCCCACAAGTGTCCAAAGGATCTCAAAGCTACACCAGCCCATCCTTTTCTAGTAGCCATAAGTTCACTACTAGTTTAGAGCACCATCCAGCTCTAGCAGCCATAATTTACCTACTAGTCTGGAGCACCATCCTTTCCCAGTAGCCATAAGTTACCTACTAGGTTGGAGAACCATACAGGGACCTCCCCTGGATCATGCCTCTCCTTACCAAACATTTACCTGTCTTAGGCTACTATCCTTCTCTTGGCCAACATTAGCCCTGCCTACAAAAATGCCCAACATGTGGATTATCACACATTCCCTGCCCCCTATTAGACTGCTGGGTTTCCCCAACTCCTTGAGAACTGAACTATAAATGGTTCAGTTGCACCAGCATAATCAAACATGAGCTTCTAGATCTGAAGAAGCTGACAGCTGCTCTACATTTGAATTTCAGGTAGTTCATCCAAGCATAGGGTATAAAAGGGGGAGAACTAGTTTATGCATTGAATTGCTTGTGTTTTCTTTAGTCTCTTGCCCAACTTTATATATCACAGAAGCATTAGAAGAGTAAGATTTAACTGAGTTTTTGGTGGGCTTGGTTTGACATAGCTTTGAATTTGCTAGTGTTATATTTTAATAAGCTGCTTCTATCTCTCCTAGAGATTATGGTAATCTTCCAGGATCTGTTTGGGCCCTGTCACCCAAGGGGAAAGATTTGCTATAATTTAATCTTCAAGGCAATTTCAAAGTTTTGGATACCAATCATCTGCTATCAAGTTGGCACCCCAACTAATAGAATTTTTTCATCCTCATCTAAAAGTATGTTGGAAGATATATTAACTATGGTTTCAATAAACTAACCTTCTCATAATAGGTTTAATATGAAGGGCTACTTGGGATTTTGGTACTGGTACTTAGCTCCTTGGTTGATGAATTTATTGGCTGGGATTTTAAAGCCATCTTCTGTCAAAAGCAAGCAGGATCTCTCTTTCAGATAATCTTTGCCTGACTGGATGGTATTGACATAATTATATTGTTCAGTTTTATGCTGGTGCCCTGAAGGAGTTCAACTTATGATTGGATTTATGTAGGTTCTATTTAAGCCCAACTTTGGCTCGTTTTCAATTTCCAAATATGAATTATTACCTATTACAGCTCCTTAATGAATGATCTTTTAATACATCTGTGGGAGAGAGGGGAGCTAAACTAACTAAGCTTGGCTCCCATCCTGGCAAGAAAACCCACCAGGATGCTATCCAGTACAGGACTGGGATAGCCACTCAAATGGGGGACCAGAAGGACCCAACATGGGACAGTTGAGGGAGGTATGCCTTCAGTTCCATCAAGTGCATGCCCAAAACAATCCAGGAGGTGCACCTAGGGAGCGCTTCTGGGATTGGGAGCATATTATTAATTGGGGAAAGAACTACAGATTCCACAGGAGTGAGCACATGAGAGTCCCCACCCTGATGGTTTATCAGCGCTTCAGTGAGAAGGGCAAACTCCATGTTATCACAGGTTGAGCCACAAACCAGAGTTTCCCCTGTGGAAAGTAGGTTGCTGGCCTTACCAGGGAGATTTTCCAGTAGATGCAACAGGAGTGAGAGGTTCTCACCTTCCAGATAGGCAGAGGAGGAGATATGAGTCCACAGCTTGGGTGAGGTGGACCAAACCAGAAAAAGGCAGGAGCCAACGTAAAAATCACAAACTTGGCAGGGGGGCCAACATTTTTAAACTCTCAGGAAAATTTTGAGGACGCCCAGGTGAATGCAATAGGTTTTATAATTAAAATTTGGGGACTTAGGGTGCACCACAGCAAAATTTAGGCTCTGGAGTGGTTTTATTGGGTTGGCAGACTTAAACAGGCCAGGGGAGTCTTCTATGATGGGGTATATACACTTGGAACAGGAAGAGTGAAGCAAAAAACTTGGTTTTTGAAATAAAAGTAAGTTTTTATATAAATCACTAACTTAAATTCAAGTTCAAACTCAAAACCAAACACAAAAACAGGTAAATAAACTACTGATAGTACTAATAGGAAGTCTAGGAGCAGCAAAAATACTGGGAAGGACCAGGGGAAGAAGATCAAGGTAATGAAGACTTGAATTTTTACTGATGCTTTTTAGAAGAAGGGCTCCAAGGGCTGGAGTCCAAAACTCAATCAAAATAAGAATAAAAGTAGGGACTTTTAATTGTAACAATAAACAAGCAGTGACCCAAATAGATCTGTTTACCAATTTAAGGGGAGTAGTTTGGATGGATGCTGTTGCCAGGAGTTATGAGACCCCCTGGTTGGCTAGGGGAAATTATTGCAACCCATTGCCAGGGGGTTGGAGAGTTTTGAAATAATTTCTGATGAGGAACCTGATTGTCTGGCAAACATATAGTATTCCTGTGAAGGGACTGAAGCATTAAAATTTGTAGTGACAGGTGTGTCCCCATTTGATTTGTTGGATATAATAATCTTAAAAAGGGGCAACACCAGGCCAAATAACAATCTGAATTAATCAGTGATTCTTCCACCATTGGATAGGGGGAACTAGGTGTAGTTGGTGGGGCTTGGGAAGAATAAGCCAACACAAAAAGCTCATCAAGGGTGTGCGCCAAGTCAGCCACAAAATTTGAGGCTTAGCTGGACAATGGTTTGATTTCTTGGGTCATCGGGGGGAAATGGTGCCATCCAAAGCCAAAGGGGGCAGTGTATTTACAATCTGATCCAGAAACATCCTTTCATGGATTTTTTCCCATGTGGTTTAAGAGTTTGATTTTATATCTAGCATTTATAAACATTTAGTTTTAGGGCAAACATACTCAGGCCCTTTATTTTGCCTAATTAAAGCATCATGATATTTCTAAACCCCTTCTAGCTGATTGAAAGTGACTGTCATTATTGAACCTTTAAGGTAACTCACTGTTGTGTTTGGCTCCTGGGACAACATCCAGGAGGACACAACAGGAAAACTTTATAACAAAAGATTTGAGGTTTGAAGTTAGCCTTGGGTTAGCCTTCAGGGCAAAATTAAGGGCACATACCTTAATTTCCTGGAATACAAGATGAGGACTTCCTTTTGACAAAAGGAAAGGAAAAAGCTTGAAGAACACTAAAGCCAATACAAATGTGGATAAACTTGTATTTATTAGGAGAAATTATTCTAATTGAATAGTAGACAAGGGTTGATGATCACTCATTAGGTAGACAGAGTGGCAGAGGGGGTCACATTGGGATGGGGTCATACCAGGGTCAGACAAGGGAAGGTATGGTATTCCAGAATGGGTGGATATTGGCACAAACCCATTTAAGGAAAGCAAGGAATTCCCAAACTCAAAAGCAAAACCAGTCAAATCTTTGCATTTATCATTATCTGAAGGCCATATTGAAATAGCATTAATGGCGCAATTTCCAACATCTCCCCCCTCAAGATTGGTCACAGGGAGTTGATACTTGCGGAGGAATTTGGAATGGGCCTGGGCAAAAGGGCGTCCAGAAGACAGCAATTTCACAATATACTTGACACCCTTTTTAAAGGTGACTTTTCAGGACCCAACCCAGAGAGAATCTAGCTTATGGGCTCTACCACCTGTAAAATTCTGGTAGTAGAGAACTAGGTTGCATATTTGATATTCAGGGAGGGGGGCTCTAGCAGCATTGGACAGGAGAGCTCCAAAGCCTTGACCTTGTAAGCAGTGAAATAAGCTGTTGCTTGGATGTCAATGATACAATTGTTTAAGTCTTTAGCATGGGCCTCAGGATTTGCAGATGTATCAACTTCAATCAAAATGGGTCCCTAGATTGAGGGGGTTGTGGCTTCACGCCCATACAGCATGGCAAAAGGGGATTGACCAGTTACTTGGTGTCTACTGTGTCAATAAGAAAAGAGGGCATCAGGGAGGAACATATCCCAATCTTCAGCATCAGAGAGTGTGAGTTTCCTTGTTATAGACACCAGGGAGGAATTGGCTCGTTCAACAGTTCCATTGGTTGAAGGATTATACAGCGCAGAGAAAGATTAGTGGGTACCTATAGCTTTGACAATAGACGTGATGAGGCAAGCATTAAAATTGGTGTGATTGTCAGAAAGCAGGACTTGAGGGAAGCTATGTTGGTAGAAGATATCTTGCAGCAAGAAATTAGCAGTGGTCTTGGCAGTTATATCTTTTGTAGCTCTGGCTTCAACCCATTTGTTAAAATAGTCTATGGCAACTAAAATAAATTGACACCCAGACCTAGACCAAGGGAGAGGCCCAACAGCATCAATACTCACAGTGTGGAAAGCATGCTTAGGGGGATGAGCTTGAATTGATGTTGGGAAGGGCGGGGGCGTTGGAGTTGACACAAATGACAGGAGGCAATAACATCAGGGATCAGAAGGCACATGTTCTCCCAGTAGAAGTTCTTGCATAGTCAGTCATAGATTTTGGCTATACCTCCATATCCAGTGTCAATGTGAGCTTGGAGGATAATGGCTATCCTCATGCTAGGGCAAACATAGGGTAGATAGGAATTGTTGACTTTTTTGAAGAGCTGCCTATCTCAAATTACAGTGTCCTTGGATAGGGTTTGTAGCACCAGTTGAATGTCCTCTGGCTTGATGGTTCAAGAGTCAGGGTACCCTATTAATTTGTATAGGCAATCAGCATCAGCGAGGTGGATAGCTAGTATATGCATCCTTGACAAGCCATTAGTTTTCTGATGTTGGGCCCCACAATAATGTATAACAGTGAAATTGTATCCTTGCAGGTGCAGAGCCCAACATGATAGTCAACCTTCAGGTTCCTTTAGTTGTTGCAGCCATTTGAGGGAGAAGTGATCTGTGACTACCGTAAAGTGGGTCCCATAGATGTAGTGCCTGAACTGTTTTACAGCATGCAGCACTGCCAAGTATTCCTTCTAAGTGACGCTGTAGTTATTCTTGTGCTTATTGAGGACCCGCAAAGAGTAGGCTACGGGTCAATCTACGCCTTCATTGTCAAGCTGGGCAAGGATGGCATCCACAGCTACTCCATTAGCATCAGTATACAAGATGAACTCCTTATCATAATCAGGATAGACCAAGATAGGAGCCTCTTTGAGCTTGGCCTTCAACACTTCAAATGCTTGTTGTTGGCTGTCTGTCCATTTGAAGGGGACATTGTGAAGCAACTGGACGAGGGGTTCACTCAGTTCAGAAAAATCAGGGATGAACTGTCAGTAGTAGCCCATCATACCAAGCAATACTTGGACCTCTCAAAGATTTGTGGGAGGTAGCATCTTGCTGATGGCTTCCACCTTATTATTCATGGGGAAGATTCCCGTTTAAGTGACCTCATGACCTAAGAACTTGAGTTGCTCTTTAAAGAAGGAGCACTTGGAGGGTTTGAGTTTCAAGCCAGCTTTGCTAATCTTGATGAAGACAGCTTTGAGGTTTTCCAAGTGGTTGGTAAAGGTAGCGCTGAATACAGTGATGTCATCTAGGTACAAAAGGACGCAAGAGAGCTTTAGGTATTGTAGGATGGAGTCCATAGCCTGTTGAAATGTAGCAGGGGCATTGCAGAGTCCCTGGAGCATACAAGTGGGTTCAAAAAGGCCTTCTGAGGTGATAAGCACAGCCTTTTCTCTATCTTCAGGAAATAAGTCAACTTGCCAGTATTCAGAGGCTAGATCCATGGCTGAGAAAAACTTAGAACCACCCAGCTGTCTGAGAGCATTGACAATTCTGGGCAAGGGGTACAAGTCTTTCTTAGTGAGAGAGTTCAGGCGGTGGTAGTCCATTACAATGTGATGTCCTCCATCCTTTTTCTTGAGGATCAGCAAAGGTGAGGCCCACGGACTTTGAGAGGGAGCCAAGAGTCCTTCATCCAGGAGTTTTTTGAGCTCTTTAGATACCTGAGCATCCTCTACCCTACTGTGGTGGTACAGTTTGGCACAAAAAGGAGGTGCATCACCAGTATCAATCTGATGAATGACCCCTTTAGCTAGGCCATAGTCCGTAGGTCCAGAGGCAAAGATATTGCTAAACTGATTGAGCAGGTCCAACACATCTTTTTGTTGGATGGGAGACAATTGGGGGAAGTTGGCAGCGGTGAATAAGGAGAGAACTTGGGGATTGTCTTCAGGTAGATTGAAATCACTAAAAGTTCTGAAAGGTTAGAGGAATGCCACTTGTTCTGCTCCCAGTATACAACCATGCCCTATAACCTGGCCCCAGGTCACCTGCATGGGTAGGGCTGTCAGGTTAGCAAGCAATAGTTGTACAGGCTCTTTGTGGGTTTGATCTAGAATTCTGGGACACAGGCGGGGTTCTTTACGGCTTAGGGATTCAGGTGAGTAGAGTTCCAAGAACAACTTTTCAGGTAGTTTGTAAGAAATCTGATAGTCAATCACCACTTGGGAGCCCAGAGGGATGGTGATAGCCGCTGGGGCAAGAAGAGGTACCCCTTCCTCCGCAGGGCAGGAAGGAGGAGTAGTGTGCATGTTAGAGGAGTGAGTCCTATACTTGAGAGAGAAGATACCCGTGGGGTCTCAAGCACACAAGTTTTAAGATGTTTTCCTGGAAGGCGTGGAGGTTCCTCAAAAATCCAAGGGACCTCATATCCTAAGAGTGAAAGGTATCCATCTCGTAAGTTTAAAATCCTGTTATACTCTCAAAGGAATTGTGTACCAACCAAGAGGTCATAGCTTTCATTCTCAAGGATGACAGCAGGGGAAGCAATGAGGAGTTTCCCAACCCTCATGGGTAGAGCGGAGTAGGCACCAATGGCCCAAGTTTTTGCCATGCCAGCTGTGCCATACAGGTGAGTGTAGTTGAGGTCAGGGGCCAGATTAAGTTTCTTTATTAGTTTTGAAGATACTACATTGACTGGAGAACCCGTGTCCAGAATGGCTTTTATCTTAACCTTTTGGATTGATACTTCCACACGGGTTGTATCTTTCCCAAAGGGGGGCAAGATAGCCAACACATCCTGTGCAGCCTCAAGCTCTTTTTCCCATTTATCTAACATGCACCTTAAGGCAGGAATCTCCTTATACACAGTCTGCAGTGGGAGAGATACAATTACGTTTTGGAAGAGAGCTTTGGCTAGCTTAGCTGCTTCCTCAGAAGAATCAACCAAGACAGGAGGTCAATGGGCCTGGACTAGGTAAGGGCAAGCCACCATGGCTTTGGCTTCACTTGAAGGTGCTCAAGAAGTGATAGTGGTCTTCCCAGAGAAAAGCTTGTATGAGACAGGGATAGTTTCTGGAACAGCCAGAATGGAATAGCCATAACTATCAGAATCTTAAGGGTCTGAATCACTGGAGAGATCATGGAATAGGTGAGGGATAGTTGGTCCAGAGGAAGACGGAGCTTCCTCATCAGAAGGAGGATCAGGGGGAGATTGGTCAGCAGAGAGTGTCTCCGTCTCTAAGCTGACCTCTCTTTTCCTGCCTGTTCCTTGGGGTCACAATCTTCCACTCGGGGATTAATGTAAGTATGCAAGTGATGCCCTATTTGGCCACAGTTATGATAACCTTGCCTCTTAGTCTGTCCACCTGAACCCAGTGTCATAATGTGTGGCGTACAAGAGGTAGTCCCAGCATTACTGGCTTTATTTTCATGCACCACAGTACCCCCATGGGTCAAATTCATGTCTTGCAAGAGCGTCTTAATACTCTTCATGGAAGTGAGTTAAGCCTTGTGTGCCTTAAAGTGTAGGAATAGAAGCTGGTTCACTTTCAAAGCATTTAAACAAGCCGTGTAAGCTTCCCAGGGAGTTAACTGTCAACTGGTGATTAAATATTGATCTTCAATGTAAAAGCAATCTGCAAACTCAGCCAGGGTTTCCTTGGGCTTAAAGGCAATGTGCATAAATGCATCCTTCTTGACCTCCAAGCTTAGATCTCCTCCAAAATCCTCAATAAGGAGGCGCTTCATGTCCTCCCAAGTGACAATAGAGGGGAGTTTGGGACCATCACTTCTTGGCATGTGGGATGGAGACAGTTGAGGATATGTTCCTTTTTGAGCTCATCAGTAGCCCTACGCATTGCAGTCCCGTAAATTGTTAGAAAGGCAGCAATGGTAGAGGTTTTAGGGTCAAATATCTGTTTGAAGGTCGGCTTGTAGTTTGGGTCAATGGACAAGGAAGAGGACTGACTGTTGTCACCAGGGTTGAGAACATTGATGTGAGGATTGCCCTCAAACTCAGATTCAGCAGCGGTTTATCTAGCCCAGAGAAGGCAAAGACTATCCTCTAGGGTATCCAATGTAGAGCTATTCTGTCCACTGATATCTCAGGTGGTAACAGCAGCAGTTCCAAACTCATCAATTTTGATTTGCTGTACTGCCAACGTGCCAGCAACCCCATTGACACAAGTAGCCAGGGAAGTTGTTTGAGCAATCAGAGGGGTGACTTGTCCATTTATTGTCTCTGTGAGCCGGGAGAGGGTCTGTACCTCACGTTCTAGAGCGTCTTGCCAATCTGCAACATCATTAGTCACTGCCACTAAGTGATCTAAGGCAAGAGCACAGTTAAAACGGGGTTGGCCTTCTAATTCTGGGCAACACCCATGATCCTGATAGGTAGGGGTACCAGGGACTTCAGTCTCCCTTTTGCCATCAGACTCAGAGGACGAGTCATCAGGGTCGGAGAGACATTGTCTCAGATACTCAATATCACCTTGTAAAATAGCCACTTGGTCAGTTAGCATGGCAATGCAAGGATCAAGTGTAGGTTTGACAGGCAAGGGATGGAAGGTAGAGGCTTGATGTCGAGTAGTAGCTTTGAGCTCAGTTATAGCTTCCCATACACTCACTTCAAAGGCAGACGGGGTCTCAACTGAAGGAGTTGGCGGAGTTACTTCAATGGAGGCCACCCTATTGTTGACGTAGTTCTGAACCTGATTCAAAGTGTCTCCTAAAGCGGCCTTGTCCAAGCCATATTGTAAATGTAGATGTTGGCCCCAAGTATCAATGTGAGTTCCCACCAACTTGAGCTGGGAATTAACATGCTCTCAAAACTGATTGAGCTCGGCAACCAGAGTCTCAAAATCTTGGCAATACTTTAAGAGGGTTGCCTCTATCTGGTAGCTCCAAGTAGCTTGGTGGTCATCCAGTTCACATAGTTGATCCTTAATATACCAGGGAGCAAAGAGCGGAGGGAATGTAGAGACGAGGTCAGATATTTTTGTGAAGCTAGCAAGTTGCGCTGGTTATCTGAAATGCAAGCAAATAGACTATGAGACCATTCTTGATAGGCCATATTCTGAGCGTGGTTGTTAGAAACAGTGGTGGCCATGGCATTCAAGAGTTGATTTTGGGATCCCACCGCCAATTGATGATGGACTAGCACAGGTTGGATAAACTGGTTAACTAACACACCGATAGTCTCCATTAATTCCATTAGCGCGGGGGGAGGACCAAAATCCAAGAGGAAGGAATATAGATCTTCAGAAGCATGCTCAGGACAGAGCCCAGGGATAGTGTGCATCACCATGGTGCCTGTGTGGAGAAGAGAGCGGGCACCGGCACGAGCTTGCTCGTAGTTGAGTGAGAAAGCTGGGAGGGGGGCCCAAGAGGGCCCGGGGGACAGCACTGTTACCATAGGAATTGCAGGGGCATCAGTGATATCTTCTTCTAGAGGGGGACTAGAAACTTTAGGTTGCTTGAGCACTTCAGAAACAAAAGGGGAAGGACCAGAGAATGCACATGGGAACGGGGTAACCAAGGGGCTTGCAGCCCCTGTAGTGAGCACCATTTTGTTGTGTTTGGCTCCTGGGGACAACATCCAGGAGGACACAACGGGAAATCTTTATAACAAAAGATTTGAGGTTCAAAGCTAGCCTTGGGTTAGCCTTCAGGGCAAAATTAAGGGCATGTACCTTAATTTCCTGGAATACAAGATGTGAAAGTCCTTTTGGAAAAAAGGACAGGAAAAAGCTTGAAGAATACTAAAGCCAATGCAAATGTGGATAAACTTGTCTTTCTTAGGAGAAATTATTCTTCTTAAATATTAGACAAGGGACAGTGATCACTCATTAGATAGACAGAGTGGCCGAGGGGGTCACATTGGGATGGGGTCATACCAGGGTCAGACAAGGGAAGGTATGGTATTCCAGAATGGGTGGATATTGGCACAGACCCATTTACGGAAAGCAAGGAATTCCTGAACTTGAAAGCAAAACCAGTCAAATCTTTGCATTTATCATTATTTGAAGGCCATATTGAAATAGCATTAATGGTGCAATTTCCGACACTCACCACATTCATCCCAAGAGTTGATAGGTGGCTGGTGTGAACCTTATATTTCTTATAGACCTCTCAGACAGGCTCCTTAACCTTGAACCATCCAAGTGCAACTTGGCAGTTCTCACCTGCTTCACAATGCTTTGATAATCTATTCCTCATATCCAGGCTTTTGTGAAACATGGATTTGATGGGTTGGTTTTCCACCTGTCCTTATGCTGGTTTGGACTACATAGTTCATCATTTTCATTTGATCCTAGCTCTTTAGTTGGTTGAAGATCCCAAGCAGTATTCAACAAGCTTGGATGATTCAGAGGTGACCCTTGTATTGGAGGTTGTTTGTTGGGTACCTTTTCTTGTTGCACAATCAATAGGGTAAGCCAAGCTGCAGACCAACCTGATCCCCCTCTACCTTTAAACAGAGTTGGTCTCTTTGTTTAAGCCTTACCTGAGCAAGGTTTCAATCCCAATGGGCAGGGCTATTGTAGAGGAATAGCTGCTCTTGGTGCACTGCCTGTGCTATATCATAGTTTATATATCTTCTAGGATTGGTCAGACAAGGTATTTTGGGCCCATAGTTTACTTCACTCTCTTATGTGCTTCATAGAAATCCACATGTAAAGATTGGGACTGAGGTGGGCTTTTTTGACTTTGGGATGATCAAATCTCACCTCAGAGAAAAGATTAAGCTTCCATAGAGAGCAGGGTAATGCCAGGTTTTTTTGAAACAATAACTGATGTTGCAACTGAACCAATGAGAGTTCAGTACTTGGAATTGGGGAAGACAACAGTCCAATAGGAAAGGACAGAATAATAAGAATAAGGTATCGTTTATTGTAGGATATTGTGATTAATATACTAAATGGGGAAGCCACAAGGCCACAATGGGGTGGCATAGTGGGGAGTTCCATGTAGGGTTTGGAGCTGAGGAATAACTTGTGCGGGGATCAGTGGGTCAAATTGGCAACGCTCCTAATTAGGATGAAGTGCCCGCCATTCGACCTCGCCAGCAGATCCATTCATAACGTTAGATACGTCAAGGGGCGACTCATCGAGCGCCCCCTGTGTATCTTAAGATACGTTAGCAGGCGAGGTTCGAACCTCAGTTGCAACACTGACTTGTAAAATATAATAAGCAGAGGCGGCAGCATGGTCTGCTTAAAGTTGGTAAGAGCTTGCTGGTGGATAGCTAGGACTATTTGATAATCTGGTGCAGTGCTACCATGGCAATAGGAGATAAATTTATATTGTCCAAATGGAGAGAGGTTTGTTTATACCATCCTTCCTAATCATGGGATTGTACTAAACTTTGATGCTTCTAGTCAGAATCCAAGCACTCAATTAATTGAATGAGAATATTTTTGGCCTTGTGCCTTTGATTCTATAGAGAATGTGCATATAGTTAGGAGATATGTATGTTTGAGTTCAAGGTTTTTGTTGTAAATACTGGCTGGCTTGACTATTTAGAAGCGGTTGATGTTGCTTGAAGCATTTAGATTAGCGATATGAATGAGTGGTTTTGCTTTAGAAGTTTATTAAACAAGTTGTGATTATATTGGTGTTGTGGTACATGAATGCGGTAGTTAGTGTTTCTAATGATTAAATGAAATACAAGCCATGTAAGGATGGTATAAGGTGATACATTTTAGTGCAAAATGCGCTCCGGGCGGGTATTTTAAATAGCTTCATGTGTGACGGAGGATAGCTTGTAAGTCTGGTGGTAGAAGAAATAACAAGCGTTCAACTTGACCCTCAAGTAGCTCTCGGCTTGGGGAGAGGCCTTTGGGTGGGGTTTGTCTAGCGATTTCTTCTCTGAGCTGCATGACCAAGTCAATTACCTCCACTTCAGAGTGAAGGGAGATCCATTTAGGAATATCCATGTCGCACAACTGCGCAAGGTGGAGACGTTTCAGTTCCATTTCAGACTGGGCCGTGCGAGCATGAAGCCAGGTGGCAAAGTTGCCCGATTTGAGAAAACGGCAGTACAATTCACGACCCCACTCTGTGTAAGGCGAACTACATCCAGCGCCATGTTCGTCGAGCGATTTTAAGAAATCATCAGTGCGGAAGCGCCGGAGGGAGGGGGCTTCCCCTGGACGCCGCACCATTGCGTTGGCAACAAGGTAGCAACATAGCGGTTGAGTGGCGCGAGGAAGCGCTCAGTCAGTTCCCCAAAGTATCTACGCAGCCGGTTGTTCAGAACAGTAGCCGAGCGATCTCCGCGCAACATGGCAGCAGTGAGATGGTGGATCAGATTGCGATCCTTGGTTATTAGTGATTTATGAGTGGTGACAACGCCTCGCTTTTGGCTAGAACGGCCTTTGGTGGGTCCAGATGGTTTGACCCGCGGACCCAGATGAATCCAGTGTGGCCAATGAGCCAACGCTTCCTGGAACACCGGGTTGGTAACCCCTAGGATCGTGCTACAGGGCACCACGCGCTTGTTAATAAACGACTTGTGGTCCGCATCCATGATAGTCAAGTAAGGGCGGTAATCGCCACAGTAAGGGATTGGCTTAATTAAATCTACTAGTTCAGTCACTACGTGAGAACAGGTGGCTGGGTCTGGCGCCATCACCACCAGTGGCTCGCCCAGAAGCACAAGCTCCCATAGGGTCCAGATATCAGTCAGTCGGTCCCACCAATGCAGAAGTAGCCCAGGTGAAGAGCCGTCTGGAACTGATGCTAGCAACTAACTATCAGTAATGGTTCGGGAAAAATCTTACGTGAGTCTCATTAGCAGGCAATGGCGAAATTCGTGAAGTTTCTAAAAGCTGCAAACCAGGATGGGGGTGGTCCGGCAACTCAATTTGCAAGACCTGTCCTGCCAGCGGCACTTCCAGCGTTGCGCCATAACAGGGAGAGGGCCATCTTCCAAGGTCCTGCAGGGCGGCCTCAAGGAAAACCCTAGTAGGACCAGCAGCTCCAGCCCCATAATCGTGGTAACGGGTTCCAGCAACTGTGATCAAGTGTGTGAAAAGCCCAACGGTGCATGCCGAGGGAAGAGAAGTAAGCAGGACAAGGGATTTCTGCTTCAATTAGCATCTTTAATTTGGATCCTTTTATACCTGGTAGTAGCCTCGGTGGACACGTGCATCACGCCGTTGACGGAAATATACATATCCCGTATAAAAGTCGGTATCGGGAGCAATTAGATCTAATCCAGCAGTTGTATTTGAAGGTGGAGTAGATAAGCTTGTCTTCCGAATGCGGAAGGAATAGACCATATCCCCTGTTTCAAAGACACGGGTATCGGGGAAGGCGGCAAATGCACTAATAGGACGTTAGAACCCAAGTACATTAAAAATCTTACATGTTCTTGGTTTCAGAAGGCGAAAGATCATAAGGGGGATAGACATTGTCAACAGCTATTGAAATATGAGTTAATAAAGGGACAGCCAAAATATTTTCGCTGTTTTTGGAATAAGGGAAATTCCAGAACAACAAATAGTTACGCTTTTTAATGCATACTAGTGTCGAGTATATACTTTTCAATCTTCAAAAATAAAGCTTATCCAAAAGTTGATAAATAGAAACGCAATAAAACAAAGGGCATAGTCGTAAAAATATATAAACATACCTTGACCAGTCTCGAGATCAAAACGAACTTCACAAAAGCAATGGATCCATTCTTGATGTGGGGTTGTGAAGCTGGGCACTTGGAGGAACGTTTCTTGTTCGGTTAATTCATTAGGTGTATCTTTAGGATTTAAGGTTGACTCTGTTTCACTAAACAAATCATGACTGATATGCGTTGGGGAGATCGGATTAGAGGCGCTACGAAATATATTTGCTCTGGCTGATTTTTCTAGGAGCTTTTTCTTCGGCTATAGAGGAGGTGTCGATCGGAGGAAGTGTAAGAGGAGAAGGTGATTTGGAAGTTTTTCCTTCGGTAAGTTCAACTGCCAAAGCGCTAGAGGAGCGTAAAATGAAACTGCCCGGGCGAGTACGCTCGTTCGGTGAAGAGGGTACGCTTGAAGAGTACTCCCGTTCAGCTATCAGTTTTGATAAATTAGAAGGTGGCTCTAGGCATTGAGCAGGTGTTTCCTCAGGTGAGGAAGAAGTGCTTGAAAGGGAACTAGCAGAGCTCGATGGATACTTCTGTTCCTTTTGAAGGGGATAATGGGAGCTGAGTTGAGCCCTCTCCATGACAGCCATCTCTTTGTGGTTGAAAAGATGAGAGATCATGTATGGTCTTTGTGAGCTTTGGAGCTATATTAATGTGGTAGGAAAGTATACTGAAGCTATCAATAATCACTTTAACCATGTCTCACTTCGCCCCATCAAGTCCAAGTATATTCGGCCACCAAAACTCCTATTGGCCCTCCAGACTTCAATCAGATGCTATTCTGCCGAAAGCATTGTTGATTCTAAACCAAACAAGGTTTTGAAAGCAAGGGAAGTGCTTCTTTTAAGGGTGCACATCCATGCAACTGTCATATCTGAAACTATTTATGTATTCGGTTAAGGAAGTAGTGA
This sequence comes from Entomophthora muscae, assembly GCA_014839935.2. Taxonomy (NCBI): domain Eukaryota; kingdom Fungi; phylum Entomophthoromycota; class Entomophthoromycetes; order Entomophthorales; family Entomophthoraceae; genus Entomophthora; species Entomophthora muscae. The sequence continues at coordinate 14,576 of QTSX02007485.1, read as the reverse complement.
TTTTAATAAATAAGTTTAATAAAAAGGTTAGATATAAGCAACGTTAATATCGATCCTAACATTCTAATGCTTAAGTTGTCATCTTGGCGAAGCTTGAGAAAACCATGTCTATAAACATCAAACTAAATCCAACCTGAGAATTTTTATGGCTGTAACTGCCAAAGGCCTTATTGATTTTGGCTGAAGCTATTTGCTCTTCAGTTGAAAATCAAATATTCCCTTATAGACCATGTCATCTGACAAATCCCTTGCAAACTAAAATGCAATTAAGAATCTCGTCGAGCTCCCCATTTCTGCCATACAAGCGCTAAGCTAAACCCCACTCTAACTTTATGTGAATAAAATTATGGTTTCATTCTCTCAGCAAGAAATATTCTACATTTAAACATAAATTTTACGTCATACTTTAGAACATGAAGTTCACTTTGCACCTCGCCTATAAACCCATCACCTCCATAATCGAAGTGCATTTTGCTTTAGGATTTATAAGAACGCGGTGATCTTAGGAGCCAGTCTAAATGCACCTCTCGTGGGCCATGTCTTTGAATATAATTGAATCTATGGATTTAGAAACCTTTGCATGTCTGGGTCACCCTAGTGACTAAGGATGCTTGGACTCAGCCCCGGCTAGCTTCCGGCTCTGGGTCGCTACAGCCAAATCGGAATAATTTTATTTAAGCATTTAGAAATAAATATTTATATATAAGACAGCCCGAAATTGGCCGCGTTTTTGGGGCTTGGCAGAATCAGCTCTGCTAGTGATGCAGAGTCAATAAATATAAATTCTTATTTTAAATTTCCTGTTAAAAAACACTGATTTTTCTTTCACACCTAGCTTATTGCGAATATTTATGTATTCACGATTGGAAGTAAACTTTAGTAATACGTATATTCTACAAGTTTCTCAGCAATGTTCCTTAACTGGGAGCCCAAGCCAGAAAATGAGCTCCATTTTCTCAATCGCTTTAACGTAGCTGCTTCCCAATGATCCTAAAAAATACCACATATATTTTGCGCAATGTTTTCTCAAAAACCCTGTTTCAGCCTTTGAGTGGCTCAGTACGCCTATAAATCAAAGTCATCACATGTCCCAGCCATTATTAATTTTTTTGCCTGCTCCGTCACACATCAGAGCTATTTTTAGCAAAGCTATTTTTAAAAACACATATCAATCAAAATACATTTAAACTTGTTCTTTATAACAATACGGTGGGGTTCACTCGCTCCGTTCCTAGGCGGATCCACAGCCAATATTTTCGCCGCCAGCTTCGCATTCCACCGAAAGCCAATTTACCCGCCAACGGCAAACCTTGTCATCAAGTTCTTCCTGGGACAGACTAAGCCATTCCAGCCTAAACAAACCCCACCCGCATAATAAAATACCCGTGCTGGCGAAGATAGATCTCCCCACCAATCCCGTCAACTAGACTGCCGCAACCTAAGCCAAACTATTCCGAAATATCTCCAACTACCCAATATTGTCTCAGCTCTCAGCTGTCTGAGGCAAGGGTTTCTACTTTAAACCATTACATCAGCGGCGACCTAAACTTCACACCCCCGGATCAATCCCAAGAAATTTCCCTGGACTGCCCTGAGGGTTCCAAAGGGTTCCAAATTTTTTGGCTCAGAACCGGTATCAGCTGGTTACGTGGTTGGTAGGTAGAAACTAAGCTATAGTAATCATGTGCCCATCACCACCAAGGCAGATCTTTCCGGATCAGCATAGTAACTGTTATTAAAAACGTCTTTAATATATATCCAACTTGTTGGAATGGTACCTCATATCGACTTCCCGTGAAAGATATAAGTTAGAGCTGACCAGTAGCCGCTAGCCTACCATCAGCCCCAGCAACCAGTTCAAGATGGTTATACCTGGTGGAGGTAGTAACAAACTGTCACCTTCTCAGGGCCCTCTACTGTGAATGTTTGGCCGTGAGCCCTACTAGTACAAAGAACAGTGTGAACAAGGGGATGGGGCCTGTTTAGGTGAGGCTGTTGTGTGTCTATGAAAATGGAGGTGAAGCCTGTTAAGGTGTTGGGAGATCTCTCCAGAGTGACGTCATAAATGGGCGGACAGTACCCCATGTTAGGGATCCAGTCTTGGGCGGCTGGCCCATCATTTCCAGGGGTAACCTGGGCTGGGTTTTTTGCGGGCAATGCCCACCACAAGAGGGGAGCTAACTTAAAAAGGTAGGAGACGGACTTTCCCACCCAGGACCATGGGCCAGCAGCTAGGATTATAGTGTCAATCACCCCTGTGAGGGTGATGTACACAATCCCAAACAGTTTGCCAGTATGGTCGGGTGAGGAAGCGGCCATAGGGTTTGGGGTCACAGGCATTTCATGGGTAGGTTGTAAGCAGGGAGATAGTTGAATTTCTCTCTGAACAAATTGGGTATTGAAAATATCCACAGGCCTTGTCAGTTGTATCTAACTGCAGATTGTATGCGGGCCAAAGGGTCAAGTTCAAGTATCTTTTCCGTGGTGTAGTCCTTGTATTCAGATTTCAGAAGGTAATCAATAAAATAGACGGGTCCAAAGGGTACACCAGGAGGACAGAAAACTGCGGGCGGTGGGGCAGGAGGGCCAGGAGATCTTGAACTGAAATATAAATAGCAAATACAAAATAAGGCAATAGCTGTGTGAGCCAAAATAACATAACCTTTATTCAAAAATGGTGATAAGGTTTGAGCGCAGAATCTATAGGCATATATATCATCCCGCCTCCAAACTTAGTATTTTCCATAAGGGCTTCATCAAAATATTGGGGGAAATGCGGGCGGGTAGCCAGGAGGCCCGGGTGCAGGAGCGGCGAAATGGCACCTTGGCAGGATGTTCTCTCATTGGTCAGAACGTCCAAATTGGTCACTTGATTTCCTTGATTTTTGGCTGTGGTCATGGGGTTGGGCCCAAAGCCCAGGTTTTTCCTTGGCAGTTGAGTTTGATTGGTTACTTGAGAGGTCTTCAAGCTCATGAAGTTCATGGGGCCACCTTCTCTGCCTCCATTAGGCAATTCAAGAAACTCTTCCTCGGGAACCATCATAATTGAACCTGTACTGGTATTCTGACTTTGGGACTGAGCAGGGGCTTCAGCTTGCGGGGGCTCAATCTCAGAAAAACGTGGGCGGGCAGGCTCTCAGTCCATGGGGCCAGCGGCCCACAGGAATTTGGGTTCAGGGTTTGAATCCCGCCCTTGGGCCTGGGTTTCAATGAGTAACAAATTGACAATCCTGACACCCCAGTAAAGCAGGAATTAAATTTCTCAAGGGTGATCTCTTTAAGCTACCATACGCCTCTGGGCTAGGTTTTTGTATGTTGGCCTAACCGCAGTAACTGAAACAAAAAGATAGGTCCAGGCTGTGTGAGGTCAAGCACCAGATCCCACACGGGTGGAATCAGATCCTGGGGCAACTGAGGCCTCAAATGTGGTACCAGCAATAGTATTGATTGGCAATTAGGGAACCCCATATGACACTGAACTCAGAGCAGTGGGTCTGATTCCCACTGTACTCATCCACCAGTTGGTCTGGCGCTCTGAGGGTCTTTCCTGGGGGCAAGACAAACCAAAAACTCAAAGATAGTTATACTTTGTTTTTGCAACCCAAATAAATATAGTTCAGTGTTTTTAGTTAGGGATTTCACCAGCTAAAGGGGAAAGCACAGAGAATACAGATATGATAGTAGCTTTATTGGGAAGCAGCAGTTAATATACTACAAAATGAAGCCACTAACTCACAAGGGGGTGGCAGGATCCAGGTTTTTTGGGGGGGGGGGAGAACTATATTTTATTAGAGTTCAATGATAGGCAGGATCCAGGTATGGTGTGAGTGGCAAATAACTAACCAAGGGATCATCACCTGTAATTGGCTACACTCCTTGTCATGTTTGGCTCCTGGGGATGACATCCAGGAGGACATGGCAGGAAATCTTTGTAACAAAAGATTTGAGGTTTGAAGCTAGCCTTGGGTTAGCCTTCAGGGCAGAATTAAGGGCACATACCTTAATTTCCTGGAATACAAGATGAAGAATTCCTTTTGGCAAAAGGACAGGAAAAAGCTTGAAGAATACTAAAGCCAACACAAATGTGGATAAACTTGTCTTTCTTAGGAGAAATTATTCTACTTAAATAGTAGACAAGGGTTGATGATCACTCATTAGGTAAACAGAGTGGCAGAGGGGGTCACGTTGGGGTGAAGCCATACCAGGATCAGACAAGGGCAGGTATGGTATTCCGGAATGGGTGGATATTGGCACAGACCCATTTACAGAAAGTGAGGAATTCCCAAACTCAAAAGCAAAACCAGTCAAATCTTTGCATTTATCATTATTCAAAGGCCATATTGAAATGGCATTAACAGTGCAATTTATAACACTCCTGATTAGGGAGGTTGCCCATATTTCAACCTTAGCAACAGAATGCCCCATGTTGTTAGATACATCATGAAGCAGCTCTGGGAGTGCCCCTGTGTGCAATACACCATCTAGAAAATGCCATTGTGGGGTTCCTGTTCACCAGTCCCCATAGTATGTCCTGGGTCATAGCCATGGACTAACTGGAAGGAGTTGTCATTCTCTAGTAGTGGTAGGTGGCCTGTCAGAAGTCTCTTATACTTGGACTGCATTACTGCAAACACTTTCAATACTTTTCCTATTACTAGGTGGGCATCCCCACCATGCACTTGTACTTCAGCTGGTGCTAGTCCCTCTGTGGGCCTATACCAATACTTCAACAACCTAGTAAACCCATTCCCAACAAACCCCTTCCACTATCTGTCATCTCAAGGTGTCTAGTCAATCTCTCCCACTCCTCCTAGGAAGACTTACTGGTGGCAAACCTTTGTCAGCTTTGGCGGTAGGTATATACATCCCCTTGGCTAGGGTAGAAGACGTTGGGCAACTCACTCATAGGGTTTAACCTTATTAAGGGAAATTTGGGCAGGGGTCAAAATAGGCTTTTATTTGCTTTCAGATGAAGATCTCCTTAGAAACCTTCTGTTATATTGCCAGGGGGTCTGGGAAACAATATATATGTGCCAATAATTGGAGTCCTCTAACAATCTCTTGGACTCCTTGTACTTGCTCTTAGACTCCTGCTCCTTAGTCCTGGACTCCTGCTCTTTGCTCAACTTTGGCTCCTTTATATTAGGCCCCAGCTCCTTAATCTTGGGCTACTGCACCTGTATCTTGGTCTCCAGCTCTCTGTATAGCTCTAGTGACCTTGTTATTCCACTTGATCCAGTCCCTGAAAAGTCTTAGATTGAACTCCCTTTTATAGCTCCTTGTTTCAGTCCTTATTCTCTCAGAACTTCTGGTTTTCCAGGCTTAAACTATCCAGTTTTTCCTGCTATATAATAAATTAAACCTTTTACCTTACTTCAGCCAATTAAAGCCCTGCTTTTGCTGCTTAATTCCCTCATTTTTTAGGCTTAACCCCTTCAGTTAAAGCCCTTAAAATAGTGATCAAATAGGCTTTGGCCTGCAGCCAATCAAACACCCAGATTGAATGGTTTTGCCAAAACGTTTACCCAAATGATTTGCTCTTGACCTTGATTTGAACCTGGTGTTGACTTGCTCTGGATAAACAACTGCTCTGCGTTTTGAACAATTTTGCCGTGTTTCCCATCACATTTCTCCGGCAAAACTTGAGCGCTTCCACATATTTTTTACTTAAGGGATTTTTGAACCCTTAATTCTTCAACATTTCTCCAAGTTTCTCTGCATTTTCTCAACATTTTATCACTTTGAACTCGCCCGTCGCTTGCTTCTTGCTTTTCCCAATCATCTTGGCAAAACTTGAGCCTTTGTCAAAACAGTTTCTCTGTCCTATTTCCAGCCTCTTTGGCTTCCAACTACTCAATCAAATCTTAATAAATTCACAGTCCAATTTCTGTGAATCATTTCCTCTTTCTTTCTTATTTCTATATATGATATTTATCCAATCTTTTTATCATATCTTTTGGCAGTTTTTAATCAATTCTTTTACTGCTTATTTCTATTTAATAATCCTACTCCCAAAAAGTCCAAATCCAGCATTCTTGCTCCTACATCTACTTCTGCTGATTCTTTTTAACCGACTTCCAGTTCTACAGCTAGTCCTTTTTCATGATATTTGCTAGTCCTGCACCATGATCTTACAGACCTTCTGCTAGTCCTTCCTAGTCCATCATCCAGTCCTGCCTAGTTCACCAGCTAGTCCTTCCTCTTTGAACCACCTAGGTTCCATCTGCACTATGAACCACCTAGGTTCCTTTCCTTAATATGAACCACATAGGTTAACCAAGATCCTCCATTCCTTCAACTAGTTTTCACTGGGATCTTTTCCTATGAAACACTTCTGGGTTACACTGTTCAGTCCCCATTACTAACGTCTCAGTCTCATGCAATAAGACTTCCTCAAGTAGGTTAGCGTTTGACTGTGCTCTCATAATTAACCATCACTATAGGCCATCAACCATAGACAATCCTCATGTCTATGCGGTTGGTTTTACTCACTCAGGTGATTAATCCTGAGCTTTCAGGTGCAAAGTAGCTAACTTTACTTCCCATAGGCCAGATAATCATCAACTTCTGCAGCTGTTTCCCCAAGCAGCCATCCTGATGACACCCCTGAGCATATTCATGCCCCTAATGGTAGCTTCATGACGTCCTCAGAGCCTCCAGGGAAACATTAACAAGGACCACTTACCAGTCCGTTAAGTAAGGGCCCCACTTACAGACCTCCTGCAAGTGACTAAGAGATCCTTTTGAGCTACCTCAGCTCATCCCTTCCTGGTAGCTCTCTGTTACCTACTGCACTGTTTGTCCTACCAGCTTTAGTAGCCACATGTTACCTACTGGGTTGCTTCATTCCTCACCCCAGTAGCCCATGTTCCCTACAGGGTGAAGATATCTGACCAACCCTCAACAGCCAATTTTACTTGCTGGGTTCAAATCTCTCAATCAACATCCTAGCAGCCAAGGTTACCTGCTAGACTATATTGTCCTTCAGCCCTAGTAGTCAACAGTTACCTACTAAGTTGCAACATTTTTCCACACTCTAGTAGTCACCAGCTACCTACTAGCCTACAAAATCCTTTTTAGTAGCCAAAGTTACCTAATAGGCCTCTACCTGTCTCAAAACTACTATCCATAACCAAATTTCAGCATAGCGTCTTTATTTGAAGCCAAATCAACCCTCACCTGAAAAACCACTTCCATGTGGACCATCACAGTGTCAATCTCTGTCAGGAAGCCAGGTTTGAGGAGGGGCAGTTGCAGAGGCAGGCAGTGGGACCACTGGACCAGTAGGGAGTCCCCACCACAATATGGGAGCTAACTTGAGCATACAGGAGAAGAACCACCCTAGAAGGGACCAGGGACCACTAGATGAGACCATGGAGTTCACCAACCCAGTCAGTGTAATACACATCACACCAAAGAGTTGAGTGGATGTACAGTAGCTTTCAAACCTGTTGAGATAAACATATATTAGTCAGTTTAGAACACATGGGCTCAGTCACAAAACAAATTTCAACTTAGTAGATCCAAATAGAAGATAATTTTACGGAAAATGTGCGCTATTTGGCAAAAATGTCCAGTCATACAACAACCTAATCAAACTGTACCCCCTGGGGAAAATGTATAATGATTCAATAATGAGTGCACCAAAAATAGAACACATGAGTTTCAGTAAAAAGAACAGATCTACTATGTTTAATGTTTTTTGTGAATGCATGAACTCAGTCACAAAAGTTACAATCTTGATCCAACAACAAACCCCAATAGCAACTAAAACAGACAACAAAAATATCAAATATCAAAACAAATTGAGTAAATCTGTAATGCTGTTAACAACTTGTCTTAATTAAGAATGAATATAGAATACAAAAATAAAATAAATATTCTTAGTGTCTGTTTTGGGATTAGAATTAATGAAAATATCAAATTTATCCAAATATACAAGTAACAGTGCACATTTACAACCAAAAAAAATTAATATAGAAATTTAAAATCTAATTCAAAACAAACAGTAGTGACTATAAGCTTTATGATACTATATAGTGTTACAAAGTACGCTTCAGCCCCGGGCGGGTACCCCTCCTAGCCACCAGGCGGGGCTAGCGGGCGGGGGATTCCTGCACCTGGTTTTTGCTTTTAGCTCCAGGTGCGGCCATTCCTGCCCTGGTGGCAGCTGAGGGCCGCTTTGGGCCCCAAAGCTATGCCCAAGCCTTGGTGGGTTTGGCTGGGCCTGGGCAGGCTATTTTTAGCTGCCCAGTAAACCCAGACCAAGCCCACCCTCCATTAGTAATTTGGGGTCCCCAATTGGGGACCCCTTTTTTAATCAAGTTCTTTGGGCTCAAGAGAGCCTTCAAGCCAGTCCAAAAATGGTGATCTAATTGGGAAAAACCCCAAAACCCCAGAAGCCAAACCTGCCAAAATCAATGACCAGCCAAGCCAAGATGGACCATCAAAAAGCCAAACAACTGTTCATGAAAACCCCAAAAATAACCATGAAGCAGCCAACCAAACAGCAGAACCTGAAATGCCAAGCCTTGCCACACAGATAGCATCAGAAGAATACCCAGAGGCACCTGCATGTGAGTAAGTATATAAATCAGAAGCACTTGAAAAAGTTCTGTATTGTCATCCTTACCAAATAAAGTTGTTATGAACCTTTGGTTCACCAATTTGTTTCCATACCTATTTTTGATACTCTTCCATCTGCATACACCCAAGCGTCAGCACCCCTCTACTGGGATAGATAGTCAGACTCCAGTTGATAAACCCAAAGCCTTTGACTACTACCGCCCACCCAATGCTCCATTTGGCCCTGTGCATTTCACTGAGTATCCTGCCAATCCTGACCACAAACCCTGGACATTGGAAGACTTGCAGTGGTACACCTGCCCAAACGCTCCCAAGGAACCCTACCAAATTGTCTGAGATGGCAAAGCAATCACCATCTACCCTTTGATCTTCAACGGGAAGTACAACAATCCTGCCGCCTACTTGGTCCCCATGGAACCCCCCCAACACCCAAACCAACCATCTCAACCCCCCACTTCTGATGCCTCTGGCCAGAGTAGTCAATTCCTGGGAGTGCTTTCCTTGCGCTCACGGATTGTTGACTCTGCCTTCCAGCGCTGGACCTTGGGCTGTGGCTGGGGGCCCTTTCCTACCTGGTAAGTGGTCCCTCCTGGTGGGCCTGCCAGTCCTGCTTTACTCCTCCCTCACCTGCTGGAGCCCCACTACTCCGTCCATAGGAAGAGATAAAATTAAGATAAATAAATTATATAGATAAACTTTTCTAATTTTATTTTTATACCAAAATGGAAGCTTCACAACAACATGGTAACAATGGACCTGTTGTGCACCACAGTTGCAGTTGCCCCCGCGGGTCAAAGAACAGAGTTAGTGCAACCCAAGTGCCTAATCAGGAAGGAGACAGAGGAGAGATCAATAGTGAGGTTGCACTGACACAACAAACTCAATGTAAAGTTACTCCCCCTTTAGCCCTGGATAGGACAATCCCCCCAACGTACAAAGAAAACAGCTCAAAATTCAGTCAAACCACTGAATTCCCTTGAGGATTTAGCCCACACAGTTGACAAGATATTTGTGTTGGCATACCCTTCCCAGGTTGTAAATACTGATGCTCTGAATTATGTACTAACTTAGGAGGAATCCCTGATTAATCTGGATTATTTTCTGGCTTGGTTTTATCCTCACTTAAAATGGATGAAGGCTGAACAATCAGGACACACTTTGGTTACTTCAACAAAATCCATTACAACTGGAATTAATGGCATTCTGAAGTGTCCTTTAGGCACTAGCCAATCAGAGGCTGTGTTGGAAATTGATGAGAAAAAATCCAAGCTCCCTGAAATTACTGGAAAAATTTCTACCTTATCCAATCAAATTGACTGGCTGAGGTCAGGTGAGCTTCAAATTCAAACTTAGTGCCTTAAAGCAAGAAGGGGACTTTTAGTCCCCTGCTTGCTCATTCTATTCAATAAAGTTTTATAGCCTTAATTCCTTTCCTTTATAAAATTTAAAACTATTGTTTGAGGTCCCCTTTTGGTCCTCATATATTTTAAAGTTTGGTTAGTAAAGGTGGCATTCATCCCTTACCTTTGTTGTTGTCTTCTGGATCCTGTTGTCCCCTCTGAAGTCCCTAGAGTTAGTATTAGCATATACGCTAAAGCTTACTGCTTTTGTTTTTAATCCCTGGTTTGAAAGATTGGTGTTAAGATTCAAAACCACTTAATTACATATTTTTATTTGGTTTTTGTTTCAATTTTGCTCTCGCCTGGCCACCTGTACTTTGATCCTTCCACCGTTGATTACGCTTTGATTAAATCTCTTAGTCTTAGGGTTCTTGGCTGCTCTCTTTCCCCCTCAGATACAGAAGGTTCCCCTCTTTCCTCTGGGGTAGTTTTCTTGTTTGTCTCTTGATTTTTTTTTCTAAAAAGTATTCATTTTTCTCTCATTAAAATGCTGATTCTAATTTGCAAGTGTGTTGTTTTTACTTTGTCCCCAGTTCTACTCCTCATCTGGTCCACTTCTCCTGACCTCTGGGGACGGATTTCCTCCTATGTGCTTAGAGTGAGCGACAATCCATCCCATCTTCTGTACTTGTGGAAGACCTTCCCAGCAGAGAACAGGATCTGCTCATCTCTGGAAAACACTTGGTAAAGAGTCTCATCTGCAAGGATTTGGATCTGTCTCTCCTTGATTTGTCTCCAGGACTTTTGCACAAAGAGGACTCCCCCTCATTGACACCCCCAATGGAAGAACCTCAACCCATTTACCAGCCTTCACCTGGTTCTCAGAGCCTGAGCACTCAGTGCACCCCCTGGCTGCTTGAAGGAATGGCTTTGATGAGGTTCAACTCCTAACTTCCCCAACTGTCCCCCACAGGCAACCTCCAGAATTAACTCATACAGAATGTAACATTCTCCATGTCAACAATTTCAAAATTTGTTTTTGCTTTATCTTTAATAATTTCAATTAAAAGCTCAAAATAAAAATTAAACATTGCTTCTATTATCAGTGTCAATTATTTAATCCAGAAAAAAATAATCTTTAATATTGAAAATAAGAAAAATATTTTTGAGAATTGTCAACATGGAGGATGTTCTATTCTGTATGAGTTAATTCTGGAGGTTGCCTCCCCCACGTCCTCTCTCTGGACTCCTGTTTGAGCGGCCATCCCAGTGTTGCACTGGATGGTATCCTGGTGGATCTTTCCCCCAGAGTGGGAGCAATACTTAGTTAGTTTAACATCCCTCTCTTACACTCAAGGGGAACAGAGTTCAAGGGCACAGAGCATAAATCCCAGGGTCCAGAAGCTGGCCCAAAAATTCACCAAGGTCATCACCACCAAAACAGTAAATGATGTCACCACCAAGAGGTTGTCCTTGATGTACAACCCTGTATACCACTGTGATGGTGTTTCAGCTACCATTCTGGGGAAGTTTAAGCCTGTGCTTGAAACATCACATGAGCCATAAGTCAGTGATACCAAAGGGGAAGACAAGGACAAGCAGCCCCAGTATTTCCAAACAACTAAAAGGCATAAGGTGCTAAAGAAGATAGCTGAATTCTACAGCCAAGTGCTCATGCCCTGTATTGTGCCCAATCCTTTGAAGTCTATCCCTAATGCCAAAAAGGCCAAATACCACGTCATCCCTTACACAACCCATGAGACCTTCATTAGGCTCATGGAGGAGATACCAGACTATAAGAAGGCCACAGCCATTGTCAGGATCTTGGAAAAGTCTGCCCATAGGCTCAGAAAAACTTACCTGAAAACAGATACTGTTCTCCTTTTGGAGAAATCCAAGCATGAACCAGTTCTATTGGTTAAGGAACACCTGTAGGCCATCTGACAGTGGATTGAGCAGAGCTGCCATCTTGAACTAGAAAATATTCAGTCAATAGTTGAGTCCGCTTTTGAAATCCAGGCTTCAGTTTCCACTTACTACTGCACAGTCAAGAAATTACAATTCTCTTGGAAGAAACTTGGGGTGTCTCTGTACAATTAGAATATCCCAGACAACATCATCTACTGCCAGAAATACGCCAATACATTCACTGCTCTCAAGGAGAAGGGGATTATCAAATTCTACTACATTGACAAGTCCTCCTTTGTGTCCTCCATGTGCAATGAATATGGATACCTCCCCAAAGGCAAAAAGAACAGCATGTCCTGGTATGCGGATATGTGTTCTATTGCCTAATTAATGGTAGCTCTTCTTGGTCTCCTTGGTATTGAACTATACCAGATGATTAAGGGCTCCCATAATAGTGGGACCTTTCTGGAATTTCTCCGATTGATTTGGGAGCACCTCTGAGTAACCAGTTCAAGTGTCACCAATATCATAGTATTGGATAATGTTGGGCTCCACAAGGTGGCAGATATTCTCAATGAATTCCAAGTGATTGAGCCTGGTGTAGAAATTGGCTCCCAACAATTGATCACATCTATTTGTGCCTGCTATTCCTCCCCTTCTATTCCCCATTCCTCAACCCAATTAAGGAGGTTTTTGGGTGGCTCAAGCAAGTAGTTAAGAAAGGGGTGCCACCTGGGCCTGATAATTTGTTCAACTTTCTGCAGGTTTGTTGTGAATGCTGCCATTCACCATGTTTTGATTTTGCCTTTGTTGGATTATTTTGAGGACAAATCTCTCTCTTTTGCTTTTGTCCTTTGAAATGAGGCTGGCTCCAAATTGGTAAATACAATTGTTCAGTTTCCTGATCCTGCGCAACTCACTTGCCCCACTCATGCTTGTGGCAAGTGATCCTACTGTCCTAGTAGTGTTTTGCAGTATCATCAACCACTATATGTTCCATTTCCTATTTTCCAATAAAATCAAGTTCTATTCACATTTTTGTCTTTGTGTCTCCACTGTTGTGTTTAGCTCCTGGGGACAACATCCAGGAGGACACGGCAGGAAATCCTTATAAAAAAGATTTGAGGTTTAAAGCTAGCCTTGGGTTAGCCTTCAGGGCAAAATTAAGGGCACATACCTTAATTTCCTGGGATACAAGATGTGAAAGTCTTTTTGGCAAAAAGGACAGGAAAAAGCTTGAATAATACTAAAGCCAATGCAAATGTGGATAAACTTGTCTTTATTAGGATATTTGATTCTACTTAAATAGTAGACAAGGGTTGATGATCACTCATTAGGTAGACAGAGTAGCAGAGGGGGTCACATTGAGGTGAAGTCATACCAGGGTCAGTCAAGGACAGGTATGATATTCTGGGATGGGTGGATATTGAGATAGATCCATTTGCAGAAGGCAAGGAATATACAAAATTGAAAGCAAACCCAGCAAAATCTTTGCAGCTATCAATGTTTGAAGGCCATATCAAAATAGCATTAATTGCATGATTTCCAACAGCATTTACCAGGGTTCAATTCTCCACTTGGAATTAAAGTTTTTGTTGTAACTGTGCTGTTTTAGCAGAGTTACATGGGGTTAGTATTTAGAAGATAGATAATAATCTTTATTGTGAGATAGTGATTATATAGCTATTGTGAATCAATGAATAGCAGGAACATGATTGGTGATCACACAGTTGGATGGCAGAAGGGGGTGGCTTGATCCTGCTAATGAGTCAAGCGCCAAATTGAGGTATTCACTGTGAAGGATCATTGTCTGTTCATGTTGATGGATTTGGTAATCCGAGTTGACTTCCTAGTCTGGCTTTGAGTGACCGGGTAATTGGATTGCGGGTCACAAACCCGCTTGGTTGGAACCTTGTTGGCGGGTCAAGCCTGCAGTTTTGACACCCTCGGCTGAAGGTCAGCCTCCTCTCAAGGCAGGTTGTCAGGGAGGCTGTCAGGAGCCCAGGCGCCATACTGAACCAGTTGTTGTTCGGTGGCGGGCAGGGCGGTTTCACGTTGTTTCTGTCTTGCTTTGCAGGGTTGTAGGCGGTTGTGGTGTAAGGTCTTGTCTTGCTTGCGTTTCCCGAGCCCTTGTACAAGGTAAGTGTTATTGTTGTTTACCTTTAGAATGATTGCTGGTCCTACTTTTTTGGGTTGTAGTTTGCTTTTGTCAACATTCATGACCCAGACTTTGTCCCCAACTTCATGTCTTTGACAGATGGGGATAAAAGTCTTTTGTAAGAGTTCCTTTTCCTTGGCTGCTTGTTTGCTGTTGGCCTCTATTACTTGAGGATCTGAGCAAGGGGGGGACTTGACTTGGAATTTCCAGTTTGGGTCCTGTCAATGCTTGAATGATATTTGGCTGTGTGCTGTATATCAGTTCAAATGGGTTTTCCCAGTGAATGTGTTCACTCAGGTTTGGCACACAAGTAATGCAGTTGGTAGCTGCTTATACCAGTCTTCAGGTCTCCCGGCGGTGAGTTTGGCTAAGGCTTGCACGAGGCTACCATTAAGCCGCTCCACACATCCATTGGCCTGTGGGTGGTATGGTGTTGTGATGGTGTGTTTGACCCCATTTTTGGCAAGGTACATGTTGGTGTTTTTGGAGGTCAATTCTTTGCCCCCATCGGTTATCAGGAGTTCTGGCTTTCTGAACCTGCTGATTATTTCCTTGCCAATGAATTGTTGGACATTGTTGCTGGT